>JZKD02S1867933.1:152566-188400 GCA_000966675.3 Picea glauca
TGTAGGTCCTTTGTGATGATTTATTCTCATTTGCATGGCCCATGAGCCCTAAAAATAAATTTGATGGACAAATTCATTAATTTTTGGCCTTGAACCATGCTCTAAAAAATGTGGCCCGTCCATACTTTGAAAAATGTCATAATTATTCCCATCTCCCACACATACAACAACGATTACCTCTACAAGGTCTCTATGATGGTTCAAGACCCCATGCATGGTCTATATAAAGTGTATTTATCATTCCTATTTATAAACCACATCTTATGATCCAGGTGGATATTGGTGGTCACCCACCTGTTCCAATTTCTAACTAGCTCATATTGACAGTTTTCAGATCAACACGTTTCTCTGTAATGGGGACATTTCTTTGTAATTGTGGGTTTTGTACTTTTGGATCTAATCTAAAGCCCTGCACATCATTCAAGAGGATATTGGTGGTCACCCACCTATTCCAACTAGCTTATTTTGGAAGTTTTCATGTCAATACATCTTTCTTTACTTCCAGGGCCGTTTTGGGGCCCTAAACAATGTTTTCTTGGATTTACATAGTCAAACTGTTAATTGGGTCATATTTTAATGAATTTTTGCATATCTCTCGAAAATACCTTTGCAACATGCTATCACATGCCTAAAACGGAGATCGTATGCAAAAGTTACGACCCTCGAAAGTTTATGTACTAACTTACCCTAACGGGGCCCACATGACTTTTGGAGCTTCATCTCCTAGGGTTAGGTTTTTGGATGTATAGGGTTTTGGCATTCATGTTTATCATAAAAATTCCTTTAGAGTGTCATTGTACACATCTTCTTGCGAATGAGCATAGTCGTCACATCTCTTCTCAGAGATAAATCTACCACCATTCTAGCAAGTCTTGCACTTTGTATTTTTGCAGTCTCTGTACATTTCTTTCATTATTAGAAGTCATGTATTGTTGGATTTGTCTGTTTCTAGCAATTGTTATATGTATTTCATTGTAATATCTATGCTTTCATTTCATTCCAAAATTAATCTGGATCAGATTATCCCTACAAGTTCCCTATGGTGATTTGAGGTCTTGTGTAGGGCCCATAAGGCCTAAAAGAATACTTTGTCTAAATATCCCTAATTAAGGCCTACAAGAACACTTTGTCTAGATATCCCTAATTTTCATCCTTGAACCATAGGTTGGGACATGATACACATACAAAGTGTGCCAGATGTTAAAATCATCTCTGTATCCCAGTGATAAGAGAAGTATTTTCCCTATAAGGAATATGTCATGGTATCATACCCATACATGACCAATGAGATATACAAAAATTTATTAGGGACAATGTCCTTGGTTTATACTAAGCAAACCCTGAAAATCATGCCCATATCCTATTTGTAGAGTAAATGTTCCTTATATTTGGATTTTGTGATAGTTTACTTTCCCATTCATAGTTTATGATTTTTAGAAGTGATTGCGAGGGCATAAATCTATGGTTATTATCCCTAAATTAATCAGTATTTTGCGTCAAATTAGAGATTCTTCCATGAACACTAGTTGTTAATAATACCTGCATGTTTTTGTATGCTAAAAACATGCACATGCTATTTATAAATTAGTTTTCTTATGTACATTATATCATGCGCACTTTCCTTGCCGATAGGAGCAGGGATGTTTTATGCTTATATAGAGACAAAAGAGACGCACATACCAATATCATCTATGTCCAAATACATGATAAAAAAAACAAAGCAACAACTAATTGTTGAGAATATTTTGACAACAAAGAATTCCATATCATTTAATGTGATTGAAGAAGCATTTTACAAGTTCTCAACATTGATTCTTGTGATAACAGTAAACTTGCATATTCGAGTAAGAAAATTGGTAAGGAAACATAATCTTCTTGAAATATTCCAAGAAATTAGAACCAAGGAAAGGTTAGACATGGTGAATTGAAGGAATCCAATGAGTACTAGTTCAACTCAGATTATGGAATTAGATTGAATTAAATTGTCTTGATATACTTTGAGTTGTAATTGATAACTCCTATTTGTCTTGTAGATTAATTTGTGATACTTGATTATACGAAAAGTATGTGGTTGTTATTTGATTGGCCATTGTGAGGTGAGGTTTATCTCTAAATGAATAGTTTTCTTCTAAGTTGGCTCCCTTTCATTTTCCCACATTTGTTCCCTTTTATAAGCTAGAAGGTTAACAAAATACACCATTAAAGAGGTGGTTAAAAGAGAAAAATAATGTACTGAGAAAATTGAAGGGGACAAATTTCCTATTGGTGTGAACAGACGAGGATGTAACATAGGCAACGTTGGCACCATGACCCCACATAGATACCTTAGAATATTTTCTTCTTGAATTTCATTTTTGGGCTTCATGTTTCAATATTGGGATCACACCTAAAATATTTTGGGTACTTAGATAATACTTTTCTATTGTTGTGGCTTCTTTTTATTCTTAAAGTTGTCACTACCACACAATGTGTTTGTTTTCTTTCTTTATGTAGGTGAGGAATTAAGAGATTTCTCCTGGTATGCTCTCTTTTCGCTGTTGTTTAAACTAGGAACAATATAGAAGAATAAGAGTATTCCCAAAGGTACTTTCAATTAAAATCATTATATAAAAAATTAAAATTAAAATTGTTGATTTAAAGTTAGTGTAATAATGGTGTTAGGATTAAGATATGATTGTGAAGCTCAATAATAATAACTTCATTAGTTTGAGAGAACTCCCAGTCCCATTTAACATTGTTAGGATATTTAGACACTTAGGAGTTAGTTAAGACCAAATTGATCTAATATGTCTTTAGGTAAAAGTGTGTTTCTTTAGCATGCATTAATATGCATCTATAGTTTCCTCTATCTTAATGGCTACATCGATCCATGGATTAGCACTTGATTTATCCATGATCTCTTTTTAAAGAGAATTGTGGCTCATTTGCTAATGATCCATTGTGAAAAACTCTCTTGTAAAATATTTTTTGTTTGCATTAATATATTGCCTAAAGTGGTCATGTTAGCTCGGGTGGTGGATTGTTTCCATCTTTGAGGGTTGTAACCATGTAAAAAAATTAGTGTATTGATCTTTGATCTAGTTGTGTGAGTGGTTAATGAAGGTGTTTGTAAAGTGTGGGAATACATTGTTTTGTCAAACATAAATTTCTCAATATTTTAGTTTGAATTTTTTAGTAGGGTTGTCGTTCTATGGTATCCCGTGAGCATTCAGTCTTCGTATCTCCACAATAAAAAAAGACATGATATAATATCATGTATCAAGTTTCATGTAAATCTTCAATTTCACTTTTCTATGAATCTGAATTCAATGTGGTTTTTTCCTTAATGCCCACATGTACTTAGAATGCAGTGAGATGTTTAAGACAACTAGATGAAAGAGATGGCAGGAAATGTAAGAATACAACCAATTTAAAACAAGGATAAGATGCATAGTATCTAGTCCCTGCCAGAGGTTAAATATTAAAAGCAGGTTAAAGAATAAAAAGCCTTAATGGACCAATATTATATTCTCATATCCCGTAATTTACAACTCTCTGTCTGAGATTAATTGAATGAAATAATGAAGAGAGAAAATCATCAATAGTGTCTTTGATTGCATGTATTTTTACTTACCTTTTATGTGGGAAGAAAGAGTACTCACGAATGTGTTAAAGAAAACAATAACAATATTATAGACACATCAGAGAATGATAGGAATAGGAAAAAAAACTGAAGGTAGAAGGTCTTCTTCCTGAAGAGAAACAAAAAAGCAAAATCTTGTCAAACTGCCTTCATCTTCATCTTCTAGTGATAATTATGATTTAGAGCCTATTAATGGAAACATGTGTGCTTCTCCAACTGGTGTAGTGTGAGTGCAATCGAGAAAAAAAAATGTATCTGGTGTGTAAAGATGGATTTTCATGTACCAGAGAAAGAGTAAAAGAATCATCATTGGAATTTACTCATCCTACCACACAACAACAAATGCTTATATGGAAGAAAACACCCAAAACGGTCTTATTTTTAAAAAAAATTAGGGAAAGAAGTAATGGAAGAGGAAAACAGGTAATATGTCTCTGCTAAATCCTAGGTTGCATCAGGTAATTGCTTTAGGAAATGGAATTTTAATGATGTGCTTCAATACTTTTACTTGTGCTAGTATTTTCCTGAAAAGTCTCTCATATTCCTCTGTTATTGATTGCAATGTTTTCTCCTCTAATATAAAATTATAAAAGTATGATAAATAAGGGAATCTGCATTCTCTTATCATTTCAAATAGTAGCACCCTTCACCAACTTGAGAATAATGTCATTGCTTCCACTATTATGACGCAGTTTCACTCCTCAGAGCACACTCGCTTCTCCAGGACCTTCTTTCCTCTCAGCCCGAAGAATGTCAATGTTCTTCTATTTCCCTATTGGGAAATATCTACCCATAGATCTCTTCTCTTTTTGATCCCCTCTTCTGCACTCGGAGGATCAGAACTTCGCTGCTTAACAACTTCATTGTCGATCACTATACTCTCGGATCCCCAAGACCCGATATGTCAGTAAATGCTGACTTCCTTTCTCCTCTATCGGGACTTCGGCTCTATCGCGACTTTGCCACATGTGACACCAACAATTTGGTTTTCGAACCGTCGATACCCGATGCACCGAAACTCGTGATCTCCCCACTCCCAACTTCACTACTCGCAAGGTCGAATAACTTCCACGTTGACTCCCGATGCCCAAGATGTCGAAACTCACAATCTCGCTCCCTCGTGACTTCGCTTCTCCAACTCACTGTTTCCCACACTATTCACTCACCCATCGAAATATCGCGTATCACGATACTGCGAATTCCGCTGCTAAGGTCTTGAAATATTGCTCATGAACTCCCAAGATGCTAATCCACGAGTAGATCAAATGGTCCTTGTGATCCTGATCAATGGCCCTGCTCTTCCTAATCTTCTAGCCTCTCCACACATGCACTGTAACTCCCTTGCACCTCTGTGAGATCTAACGATTCACAGAAATTCGCAAATTCTCCACGGAGAATACCGACCGTCTATATTTTCTTATGCAATCCTCGAAAATGACGGAGTGTCTCCCTACGAGACTCGTTCACCTGCTCGCCAACCTACGACGCTTCCTTTAAGCCTGCTCGCACAACTTCTCTGTACTCTGTCCTTCAACAAATTTGAAGGCTTATCCCTCTTGAGCTTTTTCCATGAATTTAAGTCCTCTCCAGAACTCCTGCACGCACTCCTTGCGGCAAATCTTCAGCCCTGTCTAAGTGCTGAAGTCTTTCGACCCTGCACACTCTTGCAACAGTAGTCTTCAATTCCCTTTTCTCAGAATCGAAACTCTGAGTCTTAACTTGGCCTGCGCACTCCTTGCACGACACTTGTGCTCAACTGCACCTTCGAGGGAATGAGAACAAAATATTTCTCAAATTGAACTCTTCTGTTGACGCACTCCTTGCGGACAATTTAACTGCACTCCTTGCAGGAACCTTCTGGTTCAGTTCGAGAAACAATTGAAACTCATCCTCACTTCCTCTCAGACTTCAACCCAACCATGAAATCACATACATAGCACATGAAAGGAAATGTATGACAGAAAGAAAACATTCATGAGCATAACATGATAAATACACAGAGAATAACAAAAACCATGAAATTGAATCAAAGCTTATTCTATTAATTCAAATGCCTATACATGGGTGTTCTTATTAGAATTCTCTTCTTGTTCTTCTCTTCTGAATGCTCTCAATAATGTTACAATGTACAAAGGAGGGGATCTATATCTCGTTTCCCTCTTGGACTCTACACTATCAAATCTCAAATTAAATTCCTATCTAACTGCATTAACTACATTAAATGCTGACTATCTACCTAAGGACGAGAGCTATCCGCTCAAGTTCCATTACAATATACAAGTGCACCTCATTAAATCCACACATTAATGTTTGCACGACAATATCAAAGTGTTTTCAAAATTTGTGTTTCCATTGTCCAGCTGTCGTTTCTGCTTCCGCGCTGGCTCGCTTGATGTGCTGGCGATGCTCCTGCATCATACTCCTTGGCTTGAAAATTTTCATGGGCTCCTATCCATGAGCTCCTGCACGGTCTGTCCATGCTTCTATATGACTGCTTCGCTCTCCTAGCTAGCATCTTCCACTGGATGATTCTTCCACTTCACCAGATACTCGAAGTATTCCTTTCGCCTGGTCTTCTTACCCACTCGCTTGTCCAGTATGCACTCCATCTGTGGCTTTTCTGCTACCGGCATCTGCTTTGTCCACTGGATCATTGGTTGCTCAGTTGCAGTCTCTGCTTCTCCTGCCTTATATGGGTATAAATCTGCGATATTGAATATCGGAGATATACTGATGCCATCTAGCAATTCAATCTCATAAGTATTCTCTCTAAATTTCTTCAAGACCTTGCATGGTCCGATTTTCTTCATTTTGAGTTTGTTGTATGTTCCCCTTGGGAACCTTTCCTTCCTCAAGTGTGAAAGAAATAGATCACGAACTTCAAACTGAAGTTCTCTCTGATGCTGATCTTCTCTGCACTTATACTCCTGATTCGATTTCAGCAACCGCTCCTTCACCTGACTGTGAAGTTCTTTCATCGCTTCAGTGAATTCCTCTGCACTAGCACTGCTAGTTGCAGTCTGTCTTGAATCCCGCAATTCAGAAACTCCTCTCGGTTGTGTGCCATACACAATCTGAAATGGAATTTTTCCTGTACTCCGATTCACTGAATCATTGTATGCAAACTCTGCTTGTGGTAATACATTGTCCCAACTGCTATGGTGCTCTGTCACCAAGCTCCTCAGCAAGTCTCCCAGACTCCTATTGACCACTTCTATTTATCCATCCATATGAGGATGATAAGCAGAACTAAACGCCAAGTTAGTTCCTAGATTCTTCCATAAGGTCCTCCAAAAATGCCCTATGAACTTTGTGTCCCTGTCCGAAACTATACTTTTTGGCAATCCATGAAGTCGAATGATTTCTTTAAAAAATAGATTTGCGATGTGTGTCGCATCGCTGGTCTTCTAGCATGGAATGAAGTGTGCCATATTAGAAAACCTATCTACCACCACGAATATGGAATCAACACCTCTTTGTGTCCTTGGCAAACCCAATACAAAATCCATACTTATCGCCTCCCATGGCCTTTCTGGTATGGGCAATGGCTGATAAAAACCTGTATTCTGCTTTCTTCCCTTTCAATGCTGGAAAACTCTGCACCTGTCAATGAGCCTCTTGACATCTGCTCACATCCCTGGACAAAACTATGACTCATTCAACTTCACAAATGTTTTGTCATGGCCAAAATGTCCTGCTAATACCCCGTCGTGTTTCTCTTTTAACAAGTTCTCCCTCATGGAGCAATTCAGAATACACAACTAATTACCTCTGAACAACAATCCTTCCTAGATCATATAATCCATCCAAGGGATTCTGTCTCTGAGAACTGGATTCTCAGCTACTTCATATTCCTCTGGAAAATCTACATCACCTTCGTACATGGCTCTGAGATTATCAAAACCCAATGCTTTGACTCGGAACTCCTGCAACAACAAACACTTCCTACTCAAAGCATCAGCCACTTTGTTAGCAGTACCCGAAATGTGCTTGATCACAAATGTGAAATTCTACATATACTCTACCCATTTAGCATGTTTCTGATTCAACTTCTCCTGTTGAGTCACAAACTACAATGCATGATTATCACTGTACAATACAAATTCTTTATGGATCAAGTAATGCCTCCATTTTTTCAGCGCCTATATGATAGCATAAAATTCTTTATCATACGTGGAGTATTTCATCTTCGCTTCATCCAGCTTCTCACTGAAATATGCAACTGGTCTGTCTTCTTGAATCAAGACCGCTCCTATGGTGAATCCGCTTGCGTCACATTTCACCTGAAATGTTTTCTAGAAATCCGACAACACCAACACTGGTTGTTCCGTGATCTTCCGCTTCAACAGATTGAAGCTCTTCTCATCCTTTGTTGTCCAATTAAAAGACTTATGCCGCTTCTTCACTGTATCCATCATCGGTGCGCTAATACCACTGAAATTCCTGATGAATTTTCTGTAGAAACTAGCCAAACCATGGAAACTTCTCACCTCAAAAATATTCCTCGGTGATGGCCAATTTTTGATCACTTCCACTTTCTCTGGATCCATCTTCAACTCATTAGCCAAAACAACAAAACCCAAGTATATGAGCTCTGTCTTCATAAATGAAGACTTCTTCATATTAATCAACTTCTCCTGCTGTAGTTTCTTCATCACAATGGCCAAATGCTTCAAATGTTCAGCCTCTGATTTACTGTAAATCAGTTTGTCATCCAAATAAACAATGAAAAATTTCCTGATGAACTCTTTCAACACTTCATTCATCAACCTCATAAAGGTACTTGGTGCATTCGTCAAGCCAAACGGCATGACTAGCCATTCATACAATCCTTCGTTTGTTTTGAAGGTTGTCTTCCATTCATCGCCTTTTCTCATGCAAATCTGGTGATATCCGCTTTTCAAATCTATCTTTGAAAAATATTTTTCCCCACTTAGGCAATCCACCAGATCATCCATTCTCGACAATGGAAACCTGTATCTAATGGTTATCTTATTGATGGATCTTCAGTCGGTACACATCCTCTAGCCTCTGTCTTTCTTCGGACTGAGCACTGTCAGAACAGCACATGGACTCAAGCTTTCCCTAACCAATCCTTTGTCCAATAAATCCTAGACTTGCTTCTTAACCTCTTCATTTTCTTGCGGCGTCAACCTATACGCAGCTTTATTCGTCAAACTAGCTCCTGGTATGAGGTCTATGTGGTGACTTACACTCCTCATCGGTGGTAACGAACGAGGTAATTCATCCACTATGATGTCAGCGAACTCTTCCAGTAGTTCCTGAACCTCATCTTGTAAATCATCCATTCTTGTTCTAGTCAGAACAATCCTCAGTTTTCTGACAACAAAGAATTGTGGATCTTCATTCTTCTCCACCTCTGTAAGAAGTTCCTTCCCACTCATGAGAAGTATTGTGTTGTTCAATTCCGGTTTCACCTCCTTACCCTTTATCAGAAGCAACCTATATGTCATCCCATTCTTTTCCAGTGTATATGTGTTCATTCTCCCATCATGAATCACATTTTTGTCATATTGCCATGGTCTACCCAGCAATAGATGACATACATCCATAGGAATGACATCACAGAGTACTTCATCATTATATCCCCCTATCTTGAGTTCAACTAAACACCGTTTAGTGACACATACTTGATGCCCCTTCTGTAGCCATGAAACTCTGTATGGACTGGGATGATCAGTCATTTCTAGCTCCAGCTTCTCTACCATCTCGGTTGAAACGAGATTATCCGTGCTACCGCTGTCAACAATAACCTTGCATACCCTATCCTTGGTCTTGCAAGTTGTTCTAAATAGTCTGGTCCTCTGAACCGAGCTTTCCACCTCCTTCTCGGGTGTCAAAAGGACTTTTTTCATCATTACCGATCTTCCACCTTCAGCATCTTCAGCCTCAACATCCCGCCTCTACGCTTCTGTGATGTGAGCTTCTCCAATGTCCTTATTTTTCTCTGGACACTCGTATGATTTGTGTCCATTCTTTCCACATGTGAAACATGTGATAACTCCACCTCTTCCTCTACCTCAACCTCTAGTACGAGGAAGAGTGTTTGCATCAGCATAATCTCCCCGCTGATCATTTTGTTGTCCTCTCGATTCTGCATATGGTCCTTTCTGTGAGGTTCCACCTCTTTCAACCTTACCCTGAGGTTTCTTCCACTCCTCCTTGGGCTTCTGATATTTTTCTTGGGCAACTGCCTTGCCTCTGGGCTGAATTCTGCCTCGCCCTCGCTGACCTTGCTTTCGGCTCAACTTCTCCTCCGCTTTCAGAGCCATCTGATAAGCATCCTCTACTGTTCAGATGGTAACCATGCTCAATTCATCCTGAATGTCATATCTCAGACCAATCAGATATCTAGCAACCTTCTCATCATCGCTCTCCCTATGACCTACTCTGATGTTCAGTCGATAGAATTCTTCAGTGTATTCCTTAACTGTCATCAGTTTCTATCTCAGGTTCTACATCCTCCTGAACATAGTAATTTGGTAGTCCCTTGGGATGAATTTCGTCTTCAACTTCGCAATCATTCGATCCCAACTCTTGATTTTCTGCTTGCCTTTGCAGCGTCTGTCAACTTGTAGCTTGTCCCACCATAATGTTGCATGTCCCTTCAAGCGCGTAACAACATGCTTGACTTTCTTATCCTCTTCGATATCCTCGTAATCGAAGTAGGTGTCAAGAGCTCTAATCCAATCTAGCAGCTCCTTGGCATCCATATTTCCCTCATAGACTGGAATGTCCATCTTCGCCTTCGCACCCATTCTAGAAATGGCTTTGATCAACCGCTCAGTTGATGCATCTTCTGCTATGACTTCTTCTTCGTGTCCAGCCTCTATCCCATCTTCAGAATTGCTAAGATCCCCTGCACCAACTGTGCGTCTTTGTGCTGTCTCCATCTCTTCGAGTCTTGCTCGGAGATCTCTCATTTGCCTCTCCATTTCTGGATTCCCTGTCGGCCTACCTCTTCTCTGCACCTCCCTATCTTCTGGATCAGGTGACTATCTTTCTTTTCTGGGTGGCATGGCGAATTTTCTCCTTCTCCTTCTTTGCTACAAAAATCAAAGAATTCCTACTCTGATACCACTCTGGCGCAACTGCACTCCTCGGAGCACACCCGCTTCTCCAGGACCTTCTTTCCTCTCAACCCGAAGAACGTCAATGTTCTTCTATTTCCCTATCGGGAAATATATACCCACAGATCTCTTCTCTTTTCGATCCCCTCTTCTGCACTCGGAGGATCGAAACTTCGCTGCTTCACAAGTTCATTGTCGATCACTATACTCTCGGATCCCCGAGACCCGATATGTCAGTCAACATTGACTTCCTTTCACCTCTATCCAGACTTCGGCTCTATCGCGGCTTTTCCACATGCAACACCAACCATTTGGTTTTCCAACCGCCGATACCCGATGCATCGAAACTCGTGATCTCGCCACTCGCGACTTGGCTACTCACGAAGTCGAATAACTTCCACGTTGACTCCCGATGCCTGAGACGCCGAAACTCGCGATCTTGCTCCCTCGTGACTTCGCTTCTCCAACTCACTGTGGCCCACACTATTCACTCACCTGTCAGAATATCGCGTATCGCGATACCGCGACTTTCGCTGTTAAGGTCTTGAAATCTCGCTCACGAACTCCCGAGATGCCGATCCACGAGTAGATCCAACGATCCTCGTGATCCTGATCAATGACCCTGCTATTCTTGATCTTCTAGCCTCTCCACACTTGTGTTGTAACTCCCTTGCACCTCTGTGAGATCTAACAATTCACAGAAACTCGCAAATTCTCCACGGAGAATACCGACCGTCTATATTTTCTTATGCACTCCTCGAAAATGACCGAGTGTCTCCCTACGAGACTTATTCACCTTCTCGCCAACCTAAAACGCTTCCTTTCAACCTGCTAGCACAACTTCTCTGTACTCTGTCCTTCAACAAATTTGAAGGCTTATCCCTCTTGATCTTTTTCCACGACTTTAAGTCCTCTCCAAAACTCCTGCATGCACTCCTTGCGGCAAATCTTCAGCCCTGTCTAAGTGTTGAAGTCTCTCGACCCTACGCACTCCTACAACCGCAGTCTTCGATTGCCTTTGCTCAAAATCGAAACTCTGAGTCTGAACTTGGCCTACGCACTCCTTGCACGACACTTGTGCTCAACTGCACCTTCGAGGGAATGAGAACAAAAGCTTTCTCAAATTGAACTCTTTTTTCGACGCACTCCTTGCAGGAATCTTCTGGTTTAGTTTGAGAAACAATTGAAACTCATCCTCACTTCCTCTCAGACTTCAACCCAACCATGAAATCGCATACGTAGCACATAAAAGCAAATGTATGACAGAAAGAAAACATTCATGAGCATAACATCATAAATACACAGAGAATAACACAAACCATGAAATTGAATCAAAGCTTATTCTATTAATTCAAATGCCTGTACATGGGTGTTCTTCTTACAATTCTCTGCTTTCTCTTCTCTTCTGAATGCTCTCAATAATGTTACAATGTACAAAGGAGGGGGTCTATATCCTGTTTCCCTCTTGGACTCTACACTATCAAATCTCAAATTAGATTCCTATCTAACTGCATTAACTACATTAAATGCCGACTATCTACCTAAGGACGAGAGCTATCCGCTCAAGGTCCATTACAATATACAAGTGCACCTCATTAAATCCACGCATTAATATTTGCGCGACAATATCAAAGTGTTTTCAAAATTTGTGTTGCCGTTGTCCAGCTGTCTTTTCTGCTTCCGCGTTGGCTTGCTTGATGTGATGGCGATGCTCCTGCATCATATGATAACCTAAGCAATAAAGAGAAGCGAAGCTCACTTCTCCCCATGAAACCAATTTCAAATAAACTATATCACAAAAATCCCCACTTTATAACTAACTTGAGAAATTAAAACTTCACCCAACCCAACCCAAAATTTATATACTGCCAAGAGTGCCACAAATAGATAATTAAGAAGACACATATTTATGATGGAGTGTTTGTTTTATTTTAATCTAATTTGCGATATGACAGGAAATAACACTTCACTTCATTATAGCACTGGGTAGCCATGAAATTTGGAATTTAGGATGGTATATAGTGAATCAGTTGGGCATATTTTACAACATGAGATTACAGAGACTTGGAGGGATTTCTATGTTTTGGCAGAAAAGAGACGTTGAAGAATAACAAAACTCAGATTCAGACAGAGAAGAAATAATACGAATAATAATAGCCTGGAAAGTAGTAAATGAAGTCTTCCTCAAGGTAAGTGTTAGCCAGACCGAACTGAGGTGCTTGCATTCAGTGATCCTTCCCCAATCTTGGTCATTCCCCTCACTCAATTTTATCCCATCTCGATCTAGAATTACCATACCAAACTAACTAGTCCTTGTGGAACCCCTAACTCCAATAAGTTGGAAGACTGACTAGCAAGATGCCCCAGACGGTGGGTTCCCAATTTGCATATGTAGGTCGGTCTATATATTCGACAACAAGAAACATATCTATAAAATATTTATCCATTTATATTGAAAACAATACTAAAATTTTTAAAAGAATTTTAAGTAATAAAAATTTAGAATGTAAAATTCACATAGTTTAACATTTTAAAAATTGGATCTAGTTTGAAATGGATTTAGTCATTAGCGATTTGATCAAGGATATGCTTTCTCACATTGATTAACGTTTCTTTTCTAGCATTTACCTTGCCACCTGTCATGCCCCTATTTTCTCCAAGGTAGGGTGTTTCCATGTGTATTAGCCACCATGCATGCTTTACACACGGCTTAAGCCTTACCGATTCCTCTGTTCTACAACTCCATATCCCGCCTCATTACAGGATTTCGGTTCATGATCATGAATTAGAGGACGAGACAGAGTCCAGAGACTCTGGTGGGATGCCACCACCTGAACTTTAATGTCTGGTTCAAAAAAACTATGGAGAACTCCTCATACTTATATCGTCTGTATAGAGCCAGATGTGGATCATCAATCATGGATGCTGCATGAGCAACGAAGGAATCCATGGAAGAGGGATAGAATGTAGGAATTGATATACACGCAGTGGCAACGTTGGTTACTTCTCGATGCTCAACACTCCTGAATCTCCCATTGCTCACAACATGTTTATTTTACACAAACAATTAGAAGCTTTATTTATGAACACCATCAAGTTTTAAAAGGCTCAAGGAAATTAGATTAAGTATAATAGACTGGATGTGCCTTGCAACCTTTACTGACCTTCAGTTGATCTTCCAAGTTGACGATGAATGCTGTTGACATCCCCCTACATTAGAATCGTTATGGCACCTGGATCCGAATGGCCTGCTACTCCAAGGGTAAGATCTGGATTCGGGCATGCAGGATAGTAATTTATAGTAATCTCGATTGACCAAATATGTGTTTTCTCTCCATGATATATTTAATTTTAGATATTCTTGAAGTAACATGATGATTTTCTAATGTCATTTAGTTTCTTTAGAACACAGTTTTGTATATATTGTTTCATCTCCTTTCTGTATGTATATTTAGCATTGCACCTCTAAAGCGTTTTTCTTACAGAGAGATTGCAGGGAAATACACTGAGAAATTGAGAACACTAGACCTAAAGATACTGGCAGTGATTTCTGAAGCTCTAGGGCTCGATTTCGATTACTTAAAAAACATTTTTGGAAAATACAGCCAAGGTAACGTAAAGATAAATGAGAAAAAAAACCTTTTCAAATTTGTGACCTCTAAAAAAAAATTAGAACTTGTCGATTGCCTTACCTATAGGCTGGAGGCTTTTCAGGCCAAAAGCACATGACTTCCTCCAGAGGTTGTTTATATGAGAAGGTACCTTCTTATACATCCATGGGAATAGAGGTTCGTACCTTCTCATACAGCCATGGGAACAAAGGTCGGAGGACCTCGTGGGATTCCTCCTCGTTGTCCTCTGATTCCTTTTCAGTCATCTAAAAGGTCGAGTGTTGGATTTCTTGAGCACAGGGTTGTTCTGTTGAGTGTTGGATTTCTTGAGCACGGAGTCGTTCTTTCCAAGCGGTCGCAGCCTGATAATGGGATCGTCTTCATTGTAATTATTTACTCAATATTTCTGCTTCACCATGGCCCGAATTAGATGGCATGCATCTCACCCTTCAAGTAATCTTCAGACTGCAATTAAATTGTGTTCTTCTATAAGTTAAGATGTTTTACATACGGTGGACCATGAAGCCGCGGCTCCATGCAGCATGCTAAGTGGACTACCCTACCCTAACCTTCAATGATGTCATTAGTGCATTTCCGTTCCTTTCTTTCTTGAACCTGCAACATATCAGTTGTAGTGTCATAAAATTCAATTGTTTTGTAGCATTGTCAGATTGCAATCAGTACAGAATACCCACTAAGATAATTGTTTTTATTAAATAATTTTATTTCTCACAATTGAGTTTAAAAAAAAACCCATAGCAGGGAAATAAAGTCAAATCAAACCAATCTCAGCTAATCCAAAATTACATTTGGGAAATTTTATAATAAGAAAATATATATATTTTTTAAATAAATAAAATTAATATAAAATTTGAGAAAAAGTAAATGAATTAATAAGTGGTCAAGCAAAAAGCACCCATTATTGTAGCAAATTGCACTAATTAATAGATAGTCAAAGGGTGTTGACAGTGGGGCGAAAGCTAGTCAAAGGGTATTGACAATGGGGCGAAAGCTATAGTCCCTACCTTGGCTGGGGGAGGGACTAAAAATAGAGAAGAACAATGTTTGAGGAGTTGAAAAAACATTGTGATTAACATTTTACAACAAATATGTAGATTGTTCCCTATGTAAAGGATTTTCCATATATCATCATTTGAAGGATTACAGATGCAAACATTGTGATTGTTGGTATCATCTTCTATGACATGTATAGATATTGGGACAACCTTGTTGCAATTGTTGGTTGCCTAACTTCTCTTATTTTGAACTATACTTAGCATTATGACACTCTATATCGATGTTAGTTAGTAAAACTAATGAATGTCTGTGATTATTGATAAAAACTAATGAATGCCTAAACGATGATGAATTTATCCATTTCCTATTTTTCTAAATGATTGTTCTTCTACCATTTTCCTGGACTTTGTTTTTTTTTTGTCTTTTTAAATAATATGTTTATTGTCATTTAATGTGTTTCTAAATACTTTTTCTCCTATTATTTTTTTGGTTTCTATTTTGTTTATTTAAATGTTATTTCTAGTGTTTAATTTAATTTTTCCTTTTTGTTTGATTTATTTTCTATCTTAATTTGAGAAACAAATAAAACAAAATACATAAAAATTGAGAAAAAAAATCACAAAAATTTCACTATGATAAAAATTTTCCTTTTTGTTTTGATTTTTATATCTATCTTAATTTTGAGGAAAAAATAAAACAAAATAAATAAAAACAAAGAAAAAAAGTCCCAAAAATTTTACTATTTTGCCTTTGTGAAGAAAAGACAAAGACAAATGAGAAAATATTGGAAAGACTAAAAATCATTTATTAAAATAGAAAAAAAAAAAGTCATTTAACAAGATGGAGAAAAAATATAAATTGTAAATGAATATTCTTTTATAAAAATTTTTTATTTTAACATAACAGAAAAACTAATGGGAAAAAAATCAAAATATTTAAAAGTAAAGTCATTTAATATGATGGAAGAAAAATAAAGCAAAGATAGAAAAAAACATAATCATAGTTATTTTTCTTCTATCTTGTTAGATGACTTTTATTATTTTACTTCTTGTGTCTTTTCCCAAAATAAAAGAAAATAATTATGATTGTGATTTCTCTTATTTTTGGAAGAAGACATAAGAAATCACTTTAAGAAAAATCATTTAACAAAGATAGAATAAAATTGATTATGATTATGATTTCTTCTATCTTTATCTTTATTTTGTTTTGTCTTGATTTTTTTTTCAGTGTGAAAAAAAAACATAAAAGAAAATCAAAACAAAACCAAAGACATCAACCATATTTAAGTTGAAGTGACATCTTTATTTTGTTTTGTATTTACTTTTTCTTTTCACTATGCAAAAAAACAAAAAAGAAAATCAAAGCAAAACCAAAGACATCAACCATATTTATGTTGATGTGACAACAGACATAGAGCACATAGTCATTCCTTCATATTACATGACAAATAATAGATGTGACTTTTCTCTACATAAATCTATCTTTACAAATTGTAAGCTTAAATAAATATAATATTTAATTATTTTAATGAAAATCATGATAATCATCCACCAAATTTAATTGTTTTAATATATTTTGTATATGTAATAGAAATCTTAAAAACAAATATCCTTTAATTTGTAGAGGTAAGAAGTTAAAACTTAAACAATAATGTAATAATTGTGTTTCTAGCATTTACATCTTTTATGAGAGTATAAGATATATGTTCGTGTAAGTGGAATGATTTAATATCTAAATAATGGAATCAATGTATAAAAATTATGATTGTTTTAAAAAAAAATGAATCAATAAAGTAGTCACATACAAAAATGTGTATGTGAAGCATCGGTTTAGCATTTGAAAGTCTTAACATAATCAAAATGTGATTTTTTTTTAGCATGTAGAGGTTAATGTCTAGTACTGTTGAGTGCAATTTTTTTTTTAAATCATTAAGGAATTAAAAAGTTACAGGAGAGGAATTTAAAAGTTACCAGAGAAATATTGACTGTTTGTTTCTACACTAATGAGTTAAGTCACAGAAAAATAAGAGAAAATAAAATATTTCTTTAAAAAATCAGATATTTGAAATATGCATAAACAAGTCTACGTATGTTTCCAATTTCATTAGCTATGGCTATTTGTAACACATTGTAAGGGTTCTTCAAGATAAGACATATTGAAAGATGAAAAACATGTTGATTTTGATATGTTTTATGCATTCCATACCACCAACTTGGTTACCTCAAACCTAAGTCTCATGTAGACATATATGAAGAGACATGACACATAAAACATGACTAATGGATGAGATGACCTATTAAGGGTATCCTTCGCCTTTGTGTAGGGATATGGACATCATTTGAGCACATGGGATGGGTCTTGAGGCCTTAGACATGGTCAAGTGAAGGAACATGGACCTCAGGCTCTAACTGGTGCTTCTAACCATCCAGGGATAAGAAATACTCCTCCTTGAACCACCACATATGACCACCAAAAGGGGTCCTTGGTGACGAACTGGGGATATGGGCACCATCTGTATGTTCTTAGCAATGGGTATCTCACAGGATGAAACTCAAAGCTGAGGCACTAAACATGGCTTCTAGTCACCCAATAATAGCAATTATGCTATGGGACCCTTTGCATGGCCCATGTTCCTTACTAGGAACCATTACGACCTATTTCCCTAGTTCCTACACCTAAACAAACCCATCCATGGTACACAAATTGCTAAAATTATTCATGTATTCCATTCATAGGTAAGCAATTCCCTTTATGGGGCCTTTGTGGTGGCTTATGACTTTCTGCATGTTTAATCATATATAAAATAAATTGTTGGGGCTCCAGTCCTTGGTTTTTGGTATTAAAAAAGGGATTGGGCCATGAGACTCATCCTTTCTACACTAAATATTAAAAGTATGCATATATCCCACTTATGGGACAATAATTCCCACTACAATGTATTTATGGTAGTTTGGGGCTCTATGTATGAGCCATGAGCCCTAGAAGAAACCATTAGGGAGTATGTCTCTTGGTTTTGGTCTTAAAACATGGAATAGACCATAAGACCCAATTGTTTTATACAAAATGTAAAACTTATAACCATATCCTAATTGCAAGACAAACATTATATCTTCAATAACTCTATTGAGGTTTAGGGTCCCATGTATGTCCTGTCAATCATAGAAAAAAATATTAGGGCCAATGTCCCTATTTTATGTATATAAACATTGTCCTAGGACACAAGACCTATTCATGTTTCTCTAAACATAAGATTTATTTTGATAGCGACAATTTTTCCTCTATGAGGAAATTTTGGTTGTTAGAGGACATGCATATGTCCCCTGATCCCTAGCAGTTCATCTCATGATCAAAGTCCCTAGTTTTCATTCTTAAATTGTGCCTTAGACTGCATGCCCCATCAATGTTATGCCAAACATCAAAATTGTTCTCATATATAGGCCAAAGATTCCATTTATATGGACTTTGTGTTGGGTTTGGGCCCTATGTATGTCTCATGAGCCCTAGAAGAAAATTTTGGAACCCAACTACCTAATTTTAATGACCCAGCCATAAATATAGATTTCATTCCCATACATGATGCATCGATCATTAGATTTATTCCCATATCTCACTTCAAATCCAAAATTTTCTTTTATAGGTCCTTTGTGATGATTTATGCTTATCTGTATGGCCCATGAGCCCTAAAAATAAATTTGATGGATGAATTTATTAATTTTTGGCCATGAACCATGCACTAAAAAATGTGGCCCATCCATACTTTGAAAAATGTCATAATTATTCCCATCTTCCACACATACACCAAATATTATGTCTACAAGGTCTCTACGATGGTTCATGACCCCATGCATGTCCCATAGAAAGTGTATTTATCACTCCTAATCATAAACCACATATTGCAATTCAGGTGGATATTGGTGGCCACCCACTTGTTCCAAATTCCAACTGGCTCATCTTGACAGTTTTCAGTTCAACACGTTTCTCTGTAATGGGGACATTTCTTTGTAATTGTGGGTTTTGTTCTTATGGGTCTGTCTTGAATCCCTACAAAACATCAAGGTGGATATTGGTAGCTTCCCACCTATTCCAGCTGGCTTATTTTGGAAGTAATCATGTCAGTACATCTTTTTGTACTTCCAGGTCCATTTTGGGGCCCTAAACAATGTTTTCTTGGCTTTCCATAGTCAAATGGTTAATGGAGTCATGTATTTATGACATAATGCGTAGTTCTCAAAAATACCATTCCAACGGGCTATCACAAGCCTAAAACAGAGATCGTATGCAAAAATTATGACCCTCGGAAGTTGATGTACTAACTTACCCCAACGGGGCCCACATGACTTTTGGCGCTTCATCTCCTAGGGTTAGGTTTTTGGATGTCTAATATTTTGGAATTCATGTTTATCATAGAAATTCCTTTAGAGCGTCATTGTACTCACCTTCTTGCGAATGAGCGTAGCCATCACATCTCTTCTCAGAGATAAAGCTGCCACCATTCTAGTGAGTCTTGCACTCTATATTTTTACAGTCTCTGTACATTACTTTCATTAAAATAAGTCATGTATTGTTGTATTTGTCCGTTTCTAGAAATTTTTATGTGTATTTAATTAGAATAGCTTTGATTTCATTTCATTATAAAAATAATCCAAATTAAATTATCCCTACAAGGGACCTATTAGCACTTGGTAAATTTCCTAGAGGTTGAAACAGAAGAAATCTACAAAGGTAACTTTATCCAACCACTTTTGAAGCTGGGATCTAGCCCTTCCAACTTCAGAGAGGTATCTCTCTATATGATTTAGCTATGTTTCCAAATTTAGATATTAGGCTAGGTAAATAAACAGGTCAGTTTTGTTGTGAAAGTGTTTTTGATCTGGTTGAGACAGTCTACACATCCATTGGGCTATGGGGTCTGTGTTTAATAAAAATTAAATACAACCAAAAATGAAAAAGAAGATTTCTACAGGGAGAGATAATATACTCACTGGATATTTTCGTAGCTTAGATGATGGACAGAAGAAAAGATGAGAAAGATAAATTCAACTAAGAAGCAGTTAAGAATTTCTTAATTGAAAACACCAGAAGATAAACACTAAAATCTTTCGAGTTAGAAACAGGGTATCCAAGATAAATCCTGCAACGTTCGTTACTCTTAAAGATTAGTTTCAGAAAACAATATGATCACAAAGAAAGAATAACATTCAACTTAGAGAATAACATCACCAATGAATACACACAAGAATCCTGTAAAAGTGCATCCTCTTTATTAATGGAAGATCTCTCCAAAAATGTTACAGTCTGATAGTGTCAGGGTGTGAAGATCAACAACCCTCAATACCTCGAAAAGTGATGTATTTATAACTCAAATTACAAACGTTCCTGTCATAAATGATCAGGACATGCTAATTCTATTTTTAGCCTAACAAATTTAACAAATCTCCTAAATCTCAGAACTACTTGATGACTTGGTGAAACTGCACGCTGATTTTTGGGTAGGCCGTTGGCGAGGTGTCTGCACAACCTCTTATGACTAGACAGGTGACTGGACCTGGACAGCTCATCTGCTAATCGAGCATATCGCAGAGTTCCTCCCATCTGAGATGACTAGGCATAGTGACTTTGAGCATTCTTCGATACACTTCATCCATTTCAGTATACTTGGCGAATGTAGGCTTGGTGAGGAATATGTATCGAATCTCGTGTTGGATACTGATGTCTAACTGAAGGGCATCTAGGAATGCTTTACCGGTGATGCTCCCTTGTATGCTAGCAAACTTGGAACTATCCTTAGACACCTCAGCCAATCTCTTCTTGTAATCTGGAAGTGTCATCAGTTTATCATTAATAACCTTCAGACCAGGTAAACCTTTATTTTGGAGATCCTCAATCTTATTGAAAAACCTTTGTACCCTCTGGTCCATGATCTGAACCTTTTCTTCCAGTTGAAGAATTAATCCTCTCTTGGTCAAAACTCTTTTGACCTCAAGGATGGTCTTTGTTCTGTCTTCGATGTTCATTTCTTCTAGCTCTTCTCTGGTCTTAGAATTGAGGAACTTGATGATATCATTCGCCTGTGTTGGCATCTCCCCCAATTCTATTCTAATCTTCTCAATAGCCTGTTTGCTCCTCTGGACCAACTCATTTCGCTCAAACATGATTTGGAACATGGGCCAAATCTCATTTATGGACTTTGTGATGTCTGTCCATACATTCTCTTTGACCTCAGCCAACGTCTTCCCTGCCACTGTTTTCTTTCGGAGCTGCTGTAACTCCTGCTTGAGCTATTATGTTACCTGCTTTTCCTTGGAGAGACTAGTCTGGAAGGAAGTTTTGAGTTCCTGGAGCTTCTCAACCTCCTTTTTAAGCCTGCTGATCTCTGTCTCCTGCAGGTTCATCTTTTCCATGGATTTGGCGAGGTTAGTTGTCCCCTCTTGTGATGTCCATGGGGTTGTTGATGGGACTGCTGTCACTGCTGTTGTGCTTGCTCCTGAAATTGGAATGGCACTCAATGGAATGACTTCCATTGGCTTCATCTGCTCCTTCTCCTTTAATAATCTCTCCATCTCCGCTTCCATTTCGTTGAGCTGTGCATTCTGCTCCATGAGTAGCTTAAGCATTTCATCCTTCTCGCCTTCTTTCTCTTCTATCTCCTTCCCCTACGAGTCCTCTGTGGGTGGGAGCTTCAGTTGTTTCCTCAAGGAAGTGATGTCTGCATTCTTCTTCTTTATCATTTCCTCTGCAGCTTTGACGTTCGAAGGATCATAGTCGATCTTGAGGACCAGCTCCTCCAAAGTCTTGATTTTGTTGTCCTTCGCAAAGGACAATATCTTCTCCAGCTTGAGTTGTGTCTGAGCATTGCTCAATGATACCTATAATTTTGCTGCAGAAGCAGAAGCATGTGCCAATGTATGGAATACCATCTCCGTTGTCTGCTTGTGTAGATCCATCTGATCTGTTGGATGCATGTCCTTCATCTGGAATTCAAAGGTGGCCCTCTTGTAGTCTGTGATCACCTTGGGGTCTGGTACCTGCGCCTGGAGGAAGGCCTTGTGCATCCTGCCCCTTTCTGTGTCAAATGCAGACAACAACCTATGTTGTGCAGTGGACGACTGCTTCCGAAACTGAGTGTAAGTACTGTTGGTAAGGGTCTGATTTCTTTTCTTGATCAGCTTGTACTTCTCGAAAATGCTCAACTTGGGCCTAGTCTTGCCTGGCTGAGTATCCAGTGGGGAGTTTGTGGATTTCTTCGGTACTGTTGTGGTGATTTCCTTATAAAGGCTCGAACCAAAGGGTGTAATGACAGGCTTGATTACTATGGTAGGTGGGGCTTCTTGTTCTACAGTCGGACCAGGCACTGAAACTGTCTTGGGCCTCTTAGTGTGAAACTAGAACTCTTCCGATGATACCTTCATGACGGGCGGAGATAAATCCTGTCGAGGCCTTTTTTCCTTAGGGACCTGAGGCGTGGACGTTGGTGACAGAATGGTTGGGGGAACCTGTTGTTCCACTTTGACCAAGGTGTTAGGCACCCACACAGTCTGATTGGCGAATTTTTCAATCTCAGGCTTGGACTCATGAATGTATGGGATGTTTTTGTTCTTCACCCGCATTTCTGAGATGATCCCGCATGGATCATAGTGCCATGGGAAGCTTAAGAAAAACTTCATCTCTCTCAACATCCAATCTGCTTCTTCTCCGGTGCCACGACTGTTGCATATGAAGGAGCCAATCTGCCCCTTGATTCTAAGCTGCTTCTTTTTCTTCAAGGATACAAAATGGATGTCATATGAATTCATGGTCTGTCTTATATATTCTAACGCAAAGATTCTCGCCGGCACATATTTGGGCAGCTTGTAGGGTGCCAACTCGCACCCAAATACTCTGATCTCGGTGTGGTTTTGATACAGGTACCAATCCCTGGTCTTTATGTTGTCCGAGAGATGCATAATTCTCTGGACTTCGTCGTTTATTCGAGGCTCAAGTCTGCCGCTCATCATGCTTACCACAGGGTGGTAGAACAGATCGATGAATGCCTTGAAGCTATATTCTGTGGAGTTATGCTTTAGCAAAGAGATGCATGTTGTGACTGGCTGAGGCCTTCCATATACGTCCATTTTCTGCATGGAAAAACTAAACTTATCTGCTTGGTAGAAAACAAACATGTAGTCCAGTATGGACGAGTATCTGAACATGCCTTCCGTGCCAAAATTCATGAACTGTTCGTGAATATTGTCGGCCAAGAAGGTGTTGAAATCGAACTGGGTGGTGGGATTTTCATCAGTGGAGAAAATGGATAGAAAACCCAGGATGGGCTCATCTACCCACTGGTCGGAATAGTAACCTAACAAAGCACAAAGGGAAGAAATGACCTGGTTTCCCTTAGTGGAGAACATGGACGACGGGTAAGGGGGATTTGTGGAAGGGAAAATAGAGGAGGTGGGAAGGAAAAGCTTGAATATTTGAGCTCTCTGGGGAAAATTCATCTTCTGATACAACTATGTGAGAATTTCCAGGTTGAAAGGAGACGTAGAGTCGGCACGGGGGATTTGCATCATCTGGTCGATGTCTTTGGGCATAATGAGGAACAGGGTGTCTCCAGAAGAGGAGATGACGACTCTTTGTTTAGGAATATAGTGAGATTGACATTTAAGTGTGAATTCGGGAAAATGGTTGATCTGGGGAAAAAGGTACAGGGGTAAATTGGACTCCCAGAGTCCAATTTCATCGCTCTGGTCCAGGAAAACTTCCCTGAGCCATGAATGGAGGTCTGAAAAATCAAAATCGCATTTGGTATCTGTGATCAATCTGTCTTTGTCGACCAATGGGATCTTGTCCAGGTCGACAGGAGGCAGGAGAAACAGGTTCTCTTCTCCTTCTATTTGTCTGGGATTTGGCGTCATTTCTGCAATAGTACCTGCAATAAACACGACGTTAGTGGGGGCGACTGACTGTGGATGAGGGTGACAGAATGCAATGGAGGAGGAAGAGGTAAATTATCCTAGTGCGATGGGTGAATAGTGAATGTAGGGGGAATAACGGTAGTTTTATTCAAAACTGGGGTCGGTTGGGCGTGAGAGATAGGTCAGCTGGATAACAGGTGTATTATTGAGTAATAAATGGACAACGGGCCACTTGGAGGTGAGATGGCAGGTGACGGTGGTGGAAAAATATGGACGGGTGACATGGCGGCTGGGGATTGGAGGTAGAAGTCACAATAAGGGGATGGTCATGAGTGAAAGGGGGTAGGGGACTGACAACAGTTATGGGATGGGACATAACTCGGGAACAAGTGGAGCAAGTGGAACTAGTGGAAGATGACATCCATAAGTGACGGGGGTTGTCAAATAAGCAGATGGTGATGGGACTTTAGGACCAATAGATTAATGCCACATATGAAAAGGGGCCCGCCAGAGGGAGGTAACCATTCCGGACCCCACCCCCTCTAGTTAAAAGCAGATCATCTGGGGGGGTCCGAAATCCATTTAGGGTCGTTGATCTACACGCCCATTTCCTGGCCACACATCTTAGCACGCCCTTTATTACTCATTCCGGACCCCCCCCTCCATTAAAGGTAGGACAAACGGGGGGGTCCGGAATCCAACCTGGACCGTCGATTTAAGCGCTCGTCCCTGGGCCGTCCAGATGCGCGCAAGTCTTATCAGTGATTCCGAACCCCCTCGATTAAAAGCAGAATGGTCGGGGGGGTCTGGAATGCTCTATGCACCGTTGATTTAAGCACTGCGATCGAGACCATCAATATGTGCAGAGAGTATAAACGGGGAGCGGAGAACACATGCGCTGGGGGAAAACTTAGGATAAATGCATTTTATGTGTTTTTCCCCCAAATTTTCAAATAGAAAACACCAAGGGGCTTCGACCAAACTATCCTCTAGGCTTTGAGACATGGTGCGACATTTTTACATCAAGCTGGTTTTATTTGAATGGAGCAATAAAGAAACTAACCTACATGCTAACCTATATTCCTATGATAGTTAACCCAGATTAAACTATTGGGTTAAGAAATTACTCTACCCTAGGGCTATCTGACCAGGATTAGACAATCTGGACAGATTTATTCATTAATCTAACCTAGACATTTTGGCTAAGATTAAACTGTTTAGCCAAATCATTCACTACCCTATCAACATCAAATTTAAAAGAACTTGGCCATGCTTGAAAGATATGGACCAAGTTACCATTATAGCATGGGGATTTTATTTCAATTCCTTTATGCCCTCTTTTTCTTTTTCTTTTTTTTTTTTCAAATTATTTGCAGAATGAAAAATCATTTGTTAACAAAAACACTAGAGACAGATAATATCCCAGTCACCAGTTGATCCCTATAACTTATAGGATGATAACAGCGACTCCACCTGGGGATGGTACTTGCCCTGTGAAGTGCCAAGAATCATGGTTCCTGTCATTCTGAACATCTCTGCCTAGTAGCCTTCATTGGTTTTATTCTCAAAAATGGAAAAACAATGATCAACAACTTAGGGCATTCTTTTCGGGCTTCAACCAACTGACTAATGTTCTTCACTCAGAAAATGCAAGTGAAAAGTGAAACTCGAGTCTTCTATTGAGGTGGCACATAATGTTTCATCATTCTGCCATTCATAGGTGCTCCTGGTAGATCTGTCCCATCAGCGTTGTTTAGCAAGAAAACATTGTTTCCCCTGAAATCTTGGATCATGTATGGTCTTGTCCACAGATTGTCAAATTTTCCATGCTTTCCCTTGTCTTCATTTCTATCATCCCATCTCAGCACCAAATCTCCCAGCTCAAAATCATCCTCCTTGGTTCTTTTGTCAAAAATCTTCTTGATGTTTTCTTGGATGACCTGTGTTTTGTTGAAAATGTTCTCCCTAGACTGCTGCAAATGGATCATTTGGTTGATCCTTCTCTGTGAGTCATTTGGCTCAGCTTGTACCTCTTGAATCAACTTCATGAACGAGACTCCCAAAGAAGTGGGGAAAACTGCCTCTGTACCATAGACCAGCTGGTATTGTGACATACCAATCGACCTTTTGGTGGTCAGTCTGTCATCCCATAATGCAAACACAAACTTGTTGTGCCATGATTTCTTTTTTTCCTGCAATGTTTTCTTGATAATATCTACCAAGGTTTTGTTTGAAGATTCTGCCAGCCATTCCCCTGAGGGTAGTAGGCTGTGGAATGCCCCAAACCAATGTGGTACTGGTTGTAGAAATCTATGAGTTTCTTCGACCGAAAGGCAGCTGCATTATCAGTTATAATCTTTCTAGGACAACCAAAGCGAGACAAAATATTATTTCAAGGAATTTGATAATAACAGAGTCAGTGGCTTGCATGCTTGGTACTGCCTCGATCCATTTTGTAAAATAATCGGTGGCAGTGACAATCCACCTGTGCTGGCCTGAAGATGGCGGGTGTATTTCTCCAATGAAATCAAGTCCCCATTGCTGGAAAGGGGCCTCAACTGATATCGGTTTCATAGGTAGAGGGAGAAGTTTTCTTTTACCTTCAAATAGCTGACATTGATGACATGCAATTACCTTTTGATGCACATCGGCAAATAGGGTGGGCCAATAGAATCCAACTCTGAGTATTTTATTGGCTGTGACCTTCTAGTTCAGATGGCCGCCACATTCTCCTACATGAAACTCTTGTAACACTTTATCAGCTTCATCTTTCAGTAAACAATTTAACAAAATGCCTGCAGGATCTTTCTAATACAAATTTCCTTCTAGAATACAGAATTTTAAGGCTTTCAACTTTAAAAATCTAGCTTTGGTCTTAGTCAAACCAGGGGGAGACTGTAGATTTTGCAAAACGAATATAAGGTCCACGTACCACGGAGAGTTGAGAAATACCTCTCTCACGTTTGGAGTCGCCATCTCACCCTGTTCATCTGCCACATGTAGAAAATTAATGTCAAGCACATGGAAGTTAGATTCAACCATTAATTTAGCAAGGCCTTGACCTTTGATTAGTTTTGTGGGCTTAATCTCTATATCGTATTCTAAGATGAAAGCAATCCATTTTCCCCTTCTTCCATCCGGATTGTCCTGTGTCAAGATGTCCTTTACTACCACATTTGGAACACATGCTATTGTGTGGGAATGAAGAATGTAGACTCTAAAGTCTTTTAGGGCCTTTACCAAAGAAAAAGCTTGTTTATCCATTATCTTGTAATTCAGAGCAGTGTCCCTTAGCGCTTTGCTAAAGAAAGCTATGGGTTGTTCGTACCCTTCGCTGTTATTTTGTAGTAACACTGCTGCTATAGTATGTTCGGAAGTGAAAGAAAAGAGATAAAAATCCTTAGTAAAATCTGGACTGATCAAAACAGGGGCCTCTGTGAGTGCTCGTTTGACTTGTTCGAAAGACTGTCTGGATTGAGAGTCCCATTTTATTTTTACGTCTTTTTTAAGCATGTTTGTGATGTTTCTAAGGAGCTCGGCTAGATTGGGAATGAATCTTCATAGAAAGTTAATTCTTCCGATAAAAGACTGTAGTTCTTTGAGGTTTCTTGGATGTTCTAAATTTTGTATAGTCTCGATTCTGCTGGGGTTTATTTTGATTCAATCTTTGGAGATGATGTGTCCTAGCAGTTTGCCTTCTTCTAACCTGAAAAGGCTCTTCTTAGGATTTAAAGAAATACCAAACCTTCTACATTTCTCGAAGACTCATCTAAGGTGTAGTAGGTGTTCATCATCAGATCAGGAAAACACAGTTACATCATCTAAATAGACGACAATAAACTTACCCGATTCTTCCACGAAGGCGATATCCATCGCCCTCTGAAATGTGGCTCCTGCATTCATCAGACGAAAAGGCATTTTCACATACATGAAAGTGCCCCATGGGGTGGTGAAAGCAGTTTTCTCTTGGTCGTCTGGGTGAACTAAGACCTGATTGTAACCTGAAAAACCGTCCAGCAGAGAAATTCGGCTGGACTCGACCACCCTTTGTAGGATATGGTCCATTTTCGGCAAGGGGTAATTATCCTTCGGGGAGACTTTATTCAGATTTTGGAAATCTATACAGAGTCTAATTTCCCTGGTTTTCTTACATGTAGGGACCAAATTGGAGACCCACTTGGAAAAATGTAGCGGAACTATGATCTTGGCATCGTACATTTTCTTGATTTCCTTTTCCATCAGAGGGAGCAACTTGGGATTTATCCTCCTAAGTTTTTTCCTAAACGGTTTTTGGTCTTATCTTATTGGAATCCTGTGTTGTATGATGCTGGTATCATAGGCTTTCAAATCTTCATAGCCCCAGACAAAGACATTCGAATATTCTTTGAAAAACTCAATGTATTTGAGTTTTTTCTATGGGGGTAATGATTTAGACAGTTTGACTATCCTAGGATTCTCTTCAGTCCCTATATTGCAGTCTTCTACCTCTTGTCCATGGCCTTCGATTTTTGGTTTTTTGGCTACGTCATTAAAGTCAAACAAGTCTTCTAAAGGAACTAGACCTCTAGGCAAAACGATTCTTTTCAATTGTAAAACATCAGCATCCAATTCGTCATCGCCTAATTCTCCTGAATCTACGGTATTTACACTATCAATTTCAAAATCAGAACTATTTACATTTTCATCATCGTTCTCTAAATCTATATTTGTACATTCAAAGTCATTTTTACACTGAAGAAAGTCCTCAATCTGATCATCATTTCCAAAGACTTGCCAATACCTGATATTATCGGGAATGGTTGGTCTGCATTTCACCTCAACAGTGTATGGGTGAGTCGAGCAGAAAGGAATCTTACAGGTGGCGTTGACGTAGCCAATCCATCTGCCAGAATATTCTGTCCCCTGAGCATTACCTGGAAGTCAAGTTCAGTAAAGCATCTAAGGGCATCAAGAATAGCATTCCTATAAGCTCTAAGACGTGGGTGTTTCGCAGCGTACTCATCTTTGATTTGCTTGATTATCAACTCAGAGTCACCTCTTACCATAATCTGTTTAGCACCAACTTTTTTCAAAAGCTTTAGACCGAGCATCAAGGCTTCATCTCGGCAATATTGTTAGTGCACTGGAAATTTAATTTGTAAGAATGTTTTTATGAATACCTATTTCTGTGATTATGAAGCCAGACTCCTACTCCATCTCCCTCTTTGCTCACAGCTCCATCAAAGTCCATGCTCCAGAAATTTGTGGGTAAATCTTCGGTTATAACGTTCTTCATTCTTGCTACCTCAATGATTTCTTGGCCTTTGTCTTGACTAGATGTGTCTTCCATCAGCTGAGTATCTTGTTCTCCCGTGTCACCATCATTGTACAAGAAAAAAGAATCCAGATCAGAATGTGCAGAGTAGAGGGGATAGTTGTGTGGTTTTTCTTGGCTATTGACCATGTACTTCATCAATGCTTCTCTGTATAGCCTTCTTTGTTGCCCGAAAACTGGGATAGTGGCATAAGACATGTCTAGCTGCAGGGTTCCTTTCAACTTAGCCCCCCAAGATCGGGACAACAACATTCCATACTTTGGCAGGATGTCTGGAACCACCACATCCATTACCATGCTCTTCGCAGGAATTTGAACCAAGGTGATGCATAGGTCCTTGATCAACCCAATACATCTGACTTTATTGGAGTCGAATGAGTGTAAATATTTATAAGGTGTGGTGACCTCCAGTCCAAGTTTCTCCATTACTGCTTTGGGCATCAAATTGTGGGAAGCACCTGAGTCAAGCATAGTGTTATGCAAGATCAGGTCATGTATGTTTAGACTGATGTAAAAAGGGGTGACCTCACCAGTAGCATCTCAACCATCTACTTCAGGTCTGAAAAGAAGCTCAGGTTGATCATAAGTAAGGTTCACAATGTCTGAATGATTTTTTGATCCAATGGTTAAGGCCTTCGTGCCTATGTGAGGTTCAATGGCCAGTGCTTTAATCACCTGTGAACGATAACCGTCTCTGTTCATCAACTCTATAAGTGGGATGGGAATTTTCACTTTGGCCAATTCCCCCTCAAGGCTAAAAGGTGTAGGGCTCTGCCTTGGCTCATCAATTCTGGTTTGTCCACCATATTATTCTGCTCAGAAGTACTTGGTGGATTAATAGGAGAAACCTCAGGCAGTGAGGGCCTCTTCAGAATGGTAAGGTTTTTCTTCATGGGGGTGTTGGCATTACTCTTCTCAGGAATCTTCTCAATAGTAACCTTCTCAGAAATCTTCTCGGCAGATGGCTCGGGGGTCTTTTTGGTTTCGACTACCTTCTTTGTTTTAGTCATCTTTTTTGGAGAACTCCCTTCTGTCTTCTTATTCCACAGATTGTACTGTCGATGTACCTCTAGAATGGCATTTTTGAATGCCTGATGTTCTACATCTTTAGCTTCTTCACTTAATTTTGTTTGATTGAGAAGAAAAAGTTCTTGCTCTTCTTGGGTAAGGAAAATAGCTTCGTTGTCGTGAATGCCCATGAGATTGATGTGAGTATCTTCTAGCTCCTCAATCACCTCCCCTCCTTCGCCAGCATAATTTTCTTGCAAGGGAGGTCTGATCTGTTGATATGGACCTCTCTGTTCTCTTTGATCCCTAGGATCTCTCTGTCTAATTTGAGGAGGGTTTCTTCCAAAGTTAGGATTTCGGATTTGAGGAGCTGGTGGATCATCTCTCGGAGGATTTCTTTCTGACACAGTGAGTCTCTCCATCATTCTTTCCATTGCTCTGGCCAAAGAATCCAATTTGGAATTGGAGTTTGACATGGAAGGTTCTTCTTTAATCGTAAACCTCCTCTCTGACCTCTAACGTGCCATTTTTGCCAATAGATTGGCCTCCACACTTATAGCACTTTTCTGCATGTCCTCCAGGGTGGTAGAATTCCTTTCTCTTAGTTGGTATGACATGTCAGCATCAAATCCATCAGAGAATTTAATTAATGCCAGACCCTAGGGAGGTTTGATTTCAGTTGGGATTGCATTGTACAGGTTGTTGAAATGGGTGCAGTAATCTTGTACCGTCTCACCTTGATTTCTTCTTATATTCTCGTATTTTGACAATATTTGGAGAGGGTTTTTCTTTACCTCCCATCTGTTGAGAAAACTCCTTTGGAAAGCGACAAGGTCAGGGATTGAGGCAGTAGGTAAATCTTTCTACCATTTATTGACGTCACCTGTCAAAATTTGGGCAAACAATCACATTTGAACGTCAGCCTCATCAACTTCTTGTAGGTCAAAATAATCGTTCATTTTTTCAACATGTTGTTGGGCGTTTAAAGGTCATGTTGCATCAAACTGTGGAAGTCTAGTTTGGTAGTCTTGAGGCATAGCATGGAGAGGTGCGGCCAACACCAAGGGAGCATATCTGGCTTCCATGATGAGTGGAGGAGGTGGAACGACAACCTGGATGTTTGGTGAAGTAGCAACTGAAGGCGAGGACGAGGAAGAACTGGCTGGCACCGAGGGAGTGGTTTGCTGATTAATAGTGGGAGAAAGAATTTCAGGGGTTCGTGGTTGCAAGATGGTAGGGTCGAATATGATTTCAGTGACAAAACTACCTGACTTGGACCTAGACAGGCTTTGACCGGAACATGTGTCAATATCAGGGCTTTGAGAAGAGACAAGCTTTCCTGAAAAAGAAAGGGATTTATGAATGGGAATATGACTTGTCAAACCTTCAACAATGGTCTTTTTGATGGGCAACTGCTCTGGATTGTTAGTTACTTTCGCAGGTTTTGGATCTGGATGAGATCGAGTATAGACTTTCTTAGGAGCCATAATTCTTTTTGGTTTATATATATATATATATATATTTTAGTTTTGTGAATCCGAAAATAATATGTACAAAGTTTAATCAACCTATAAACATTACTTTATTCTCAAATTGAAATTTCTTTTTAGGGGAAAAAAAACGCGAAATTATCAATTTTTAGTTCTTTCCCCAGTGGAGTTGCCACTATGTTAGCACTTGGTAAATTTCCTAGAGGTTGAAACAGAAGAAATCTACAAAGGTAACTTTATCCACCCACTTTTGAAGCTAGGATCTAGCCCTTCCAACTTTAGAGAGGGATCTCTCTATATGATTTGGCTATGTTTCCAATTTTAGATATTAGGCTAGGTAAATAAACAGGTCGGTTTTGTTGTCAAAGTGTTTTTTATTTGGTTGAGACAGTCTACACATCCATTGGGCTATGGGGTCTGTTTTTAATAAAAATGAAATACAACCAGAAACGCAAAAGAAGACTTCTACAGGGCGAGATAATACACTCACTGGATCTTTTCATAGCTTATATGATGGACAGAAGAAAAGATGAGAAAGATAAATTCAACTAAGAAGAAGTTAAGAATTTCTTAATTGAAAACACTAGAATATAAACACTAAAATATTTCGAGTCAGAAACAGGGTATCCAAGAGAAATCCTGCAACGTTCGTTACTCTTAAAGATTAGTTTTAGAAAACAATATGATCACAAAGCAAGAATAACATTCAACTTAGAGAATAACATCACCAGTGAATACACGCAAGAATCTTGTAAAAGTGCCTCCTCTTTATTAATGGAAGATCTCTTCAAAAATGTTACAGTCTGATAGCATCAGGGTGTGAAGATCAACAACCCTCAATACCTCGAAAGGTGATGTATTTATAAATCAAATTACAAATGTTCCTGTCATAAATTATCAGGACGTGCTAATTCTATTTTTAGCCTAACAAATTTAACAAATCTCCTAAATCTCGTAACCGCTTGATGACTTGGTGAAACTGCACACAAATTTCTGGGTAGGCTGTTGGCGAGTTGTCTGCACAACCTCTTCTGACTAGAAAGGTGACTGGACCTGGACAACTCATCTGCTAATTGAGAAGATCGTAGAGTTCCTCCCATTTGAGATGACTAGGCATAGTGACTTTGAGCAGTCTTCGATGCACTTCGTCCATTTTAGTATACTTGGCGAATGTAGGCTTGGTGAGGAATATGTATCGAATCTCGTGTTGGATACTGATGTCCAACTGAAGGGCATCCAGGAATGCTTTACCGGTGATGCTCCCTTTTATGCCAGCAAACTTTGAACTGTCCTTAGACACCTCAACCAATCTCTTCTTGTAATCCAGAAGTGTCATCAGTTTATCATTAATAACCTTCAGACCAGGTAAACCTTTCTTTTGGAGAGCCTCAATCTTATTGAAAAACCTTTGTACCCCCTGGTCCATGATCTGAACCTTTTCTTCTAGTTGAAGCATTAATCCTCTCTTGGTCAAAACTCTTTTGACCTCAAGGATGGTCTCTATTCTATCTTCGATCTTCAGTTCTTCTAGCTCTTCTCTGGTCTTAGAATTGAGGAACTTGGTGATATCATTCACCTATGTTGGAATCTCCCCCAATTCTACTCTGATCTTCTCAACAGCCTGTTTGTTCCTTTGGCCCAACTCATTCTTCTCAAACATGATTTGGATCATGGGCCAAATCTCATTTATGGACTTTGTGATGTCTGTCCATACATTCTCTTTGAACTCAGCCAATGTCTTCCCTACCACTGTTTTCTTTCGGAGCTGCTGTAACTCCTGCTTGAGTTGTTCTATTACCTGCTTTTCCTTGGAGAGACTGGTCTGGAAGGAAGTTTTGAGTTCCTGGAGGTTCTCAACTTCCTTTTTAAGCCTGCTGATCTTTGTCTCCTGCAGGTTCATCTTTTCCATGGATTTGGCGAGGTTGGCTGTCCCCTCTTGTGATGTCAATGGAGTTGCTGATGGGACTGCTGTCACTGTTGTTGTGCTTGCTCCTGAAATCGGAATGGCACTCAATGGAATGACTTCCATTGGCTTCATCTACTCCTTCTCCTTTAATAATCTCTCCATCTCCGCTTCCATTTCTTTGAGCTGTGCATTCTGTTCCATGAGCAGCTTAAGCATTTCATCCTTCTCGCCTTCTTTCTCTGCTATCTCCTACACCTGCGAGTCCTCTATGGGCAGGAGCTTCAGTTTTTTCCTCAAGGAAGCAATGTCTGCATTCTTCTTCTTTATCATTTCCACTACATCTTTGACATTCGAAGGATCATAGCCGATCTTGAGGACTAGCTCCTCCAAAGTCTTGATTCTTTTGTCCTTCGCAAAGGACAATATATTCTCCAGCTTGAGTTGTGTCTGAGCATTGCTCAATGATACCTATAATTTTGCTGCAGAAGTAGAAGCATGTGCCAATGTGTGGAATACCATCTCCCCTATCTGCTTGTGCAGATCCATCTGATCTGCTGGATGCACGTCCTTCGTCTGGAATTCGAAGGTGGCCCTCTTGTAGTCTGTGATCACCTTGGGGTCTGGTACCTGCGCCTGGAGGAAGGCCATGTGCATCCTGCCCCTTTCTGTGTCAAATACAGACAACAGCCTATGCTGCGTTGTGGACGACTAATTCCAAAACTGAGCGTAAGTACTGCTGGTAAGGGTCTAATTTCTTTTCTCGATCAGCTCGTACTTCTCGAAAATGCTCAACTTGTGCCCAGTCTTGCCTGGATGAATATCCAGTGGGGATTCTGTGGATTACTTTGGTACTGATGTGGTGATTTCCTTATAAAGGTTCGAACCAAAGGGTGGAATGAAAGGCTTGATTATTGTGGTAGGTGGGGATTCTTTTTCTACAGTCAGACCAGGCACTGAAACTATCTTGGGCCTCTTAGTGTGCAACTGGAATTCTTCCGATGATACCTCCGTGACAGGCAGAGATAAATCCTTTCGAGGCCTTTTTTACTTAGGGACCTGAGGCATGGACGTTGGCGGTACAGTGGTCAGGGGAACCTGCTGTTCCACTTCGACCAAGGTGTTAGGCACCCACACAGTCTGATTGGCGAATTTTTCAATCTCAGGCTTGGACTCATGAACGTACAGGATGTTTTTGTTCTTCATCTGCATTTCTGAGATGATCCCACATGGATCATAGTGCCATGGGAAGCTTAAGAAAAACTTCATCTCTCTCAGCATTCGGTCTGCTTCTTCTTCGGTGCCACGACTATTGCAGATGAAGGAGCCAATCTACCCATTGATTCTAAGCTGCTATTTTTTCATCAAGGATACAAAATGGATGTCATCTGAATTCATGATCTGTCTTATATACTCTAACACAAAGATTCTTACTGGCACATATTTGGGTAGCTTGTAGTGTGCCAGCTCACACCCGAATACTCTGATCTCAGTGTGGTTTTGATACAGGTACCAATCCCCGGTCTTTATGTTGTCCGGTATAAACGGGGAGCGGAGAACACATGCGCTGGGGGAAAAATTAGGATAAATGCATTTTATGGGTTTTTCACCAAAATTTTCAAATAGACAACACCAAGGGGCTTCGACCAAACTATCTTCAGGCCTTGAGACATGGTGTGACATTTTTACATCAAGCTGGTTTTATTTGAATGGAACAATAAAGCAACTAACCTACATGCTAACCTATCTTCCTATGATAGTTAACCCAGATTAAACTGTTGGGTTAAGAAATTACTCTACCCTAGGGCTATCTGACCAGGATTAGACAGTCTAGCCAGATTTATTCACTAATCTAACCTAGACATTTTGGCTAAGATTAAA
>JZKD02S1867933.1:214210-231653 GCA_000966675.3 Picea glauca
TCCAACCTGGACTATCGATTTAATCGCTCATCCCTGGGCCATCCAGATGTGTGCAAGTCTTATCAGTGATTCCGGAACCCCCCCCCCGGGTTAAAAGCAGAACGGTCGAGGGGGTCCGGAATGCTCTATGCACCGTTGATTTAAGCGCTACGATCGGGACCATCAATATGTGCAGAGAGTATAAACGAGGAGCAGAGAACACATGCACTGGGGGAAAACTTAGGATAAATGCATTTTATGGGTTTTTCCCCCAAATTTTCAAATAGACAACACCAAGGGGCTTCGACTAAACTATCCTCTAGGATTTGAGACATGGTGTGACATTTTTACATCAAGTTGGTTTTATTTGAATGGAACAATAAAGCAACTAACCTACATGCTAACCTATCTTCCTATGACAGTTAACCCAGATTAAATTGTTGGGTTAAGAAATTACTCTACCCTAGGGCTATCTGACCAGGATTAGACAGTCTGGCCAAATTTATTCACTAATCTAACCTAGACATTTTGGCTAAGATTAAACTGTTTAGCCAAATCATTCACTACCCTATCAACATCAAATTTAAAAGAACTTGGCCATGCTTGAAAGGTATGGACCAAGTTACCATTATTGCATGGGGCTTTTATTTCAATTCTTTTATGCCCTCTTTTTCTTTTTCTTTTTTTCTTTTTTCTCTTTTCTTTTCTTTTTTTCTTTTTTCTTTTCTTTTTCCTTTTCTTTTTTCAAATTATTTGCAGAATAAAAAATCATTTGTTAACAAAAGCACTAGAGACTGATAATATCCCAGTCACCAGTTGATCCCTATAACTTATAGGATGATAACAGGCCCTATGGTGATTTGAGGTCTTGTGTAGGGCCCATAAGGCCTAAAAGAACACTTTGTATAGATATCCCTAATTTTCATCCTTGAACCATAGGTTGGGACATGATACACATAAAAAGTGTGCCAGATGTTAAAATCATGTTTGTATCACAGTCATAAGAGAAGGATTTTCTCTATAAGGACTATGTCATGGTATCATACCCATACATGACCAATGAGATATACAAAACTTTATTAGGGACAATGTCCTTGGTTTATACTAAGAAAACCCTGAAAATCATGCCCATATCCTATTTGTAGAGTAAATGTTCATTATATTTGGATTTTTTGATAGTTTTCTTTCCCATTCATAGTTTATGATTTTTAGAAGTGATTGTGACAGCATAAATTTATGGTTATTATCCCTAAATTAGTCAGTATTTTGTGTCAAACTAGAGATTCTTCCATGAACACTAGTTGTTAATAATACCTACATGTTTATGTATGCTAAAAACATGCACATAATATTTATAAATTGGTTTTCTTATGTATTTTATATCATGTGCACTTTCTTGGCCGATAGGAGCAGGGATGTTTTATGATTATATAGAGACAAAAGAGACAGACATACCAATATCATCTATGTCCAAATACATGCTAAAAAACACAAAGCAACAACTAATTGTTGAGAATATTTCAACAACAAATAATTCCATATCATTTAATGTGATTGAAGAAGCATTTTACAAGTTTTCAACATTGATTCTTGTGATAACAGTAAAATTACATATTCAAGTAAGAAAATTGGTAAGGAAAGATAATCTCCTTAAAAGATTCCATGAAACTAGAGCCAAGACAAGGTTAGACATGGTGAATTGAAGGAATCCAATGAGTACTAGTTCAAATCGGATTATGGAATTAGATGGAATTAAATTGTCCTTATGGAATTTGAGTTGGATATAATAACTCCTATTTGTCTTGTAGATTAATGTGTCATACTTGATTATACTAGAAGTGTGTGGTTGTTATTTGATTGGCCATTGTGAGGTAGGGTTTGTCTCTACAATAATACTTTTCTTCTAAGTTGTCTCCCTTTAATTTATACACATTTGTTCCCTTTTATAAGCTAGAGGGTTAACAAAATACACCATAAAAGAGGTGGTTAAAAGAGAAAAATAATGTAGTCAGAAAATTGAAGGTAACAAATTCCCTATTGGTGTGAAGAGATGAGGATGTAACATAGGAAACGTTGGAATCATGACTCTCACACAGATACCTTAGAATATTTTCTTCTTGAATTTCATTTTTTGGGGTTTCATGTTTGAATATTGGGATCACACCTATAATATTTTGGGTACTTAGATGATACTTTTCTATTGTTGTGACTTCCTTTTATTCTTAAAGTTGTCACTACCACACAATGTGTTCTTTCTTTATGTAGATGAGGAATTGGCAGATTTCTCCTGGTATTCTCTCTTCTAGTTGTTGTTCAAACTAGGAAAAATATAGAAGAATAAGAGTATTCCCAAAGGTACTTTCAATTAAAATTTTTATATAAAAAATTAAAATTAAAATTTTAATCAAAATTATTGATTTAAATTTAGTGTAATACTGGTGTTAGGATCAAGATATGATTGTGAAGATGAATAATAACAACTTCATTAGTTTGAGAGAACTCCCAGCCCCCATGTAGATGAGCACATCATAGTAATTCATTTATGAGATCAGTGTGCCAGTTGTTGACCTTAACATTTAAGCTATTAGGATATTTAGACACTTAGGAGTTAGTTAAAACCAAATTGGTCTAATGTGTCTTTAGGTAAAAGTGTGTTTCTTCAGCATGCATTAATACACATCTACAATTATGTAATCCAACAATCACAATATGTTCTAGACATAAGGTGATCCAATTGCTCATATTTTCCTCGATCTTAATGGCTACATTGATCCATGGATTAGCACCCGATTTCTCCATGATCTTTGTTTAAAGAGAATTGAGGTTCATTTGCTAATGATTGATTGTGAGAAACTCTCTTGTAAAATATTTTTCTTTTGCATTAGTATATTGCCTCAAGTGGTCATGTTAGTTGGGGTCGTGGAATGTTTCCCTCTTTGAGGGTTTTAACCATGTAAAAACATTAGTGTATTAATATTTGATCTAGTTGTGTGAGTGGTTACTGAAGGTGTTTGTCCTGTGTGGGAATATGTTGTTTTGTGAAACATAAATTTCTCAATTTTTAGTTTGGATTTTTTAGTAGGGTTATTGTTCTGAGGTATCTTGTGAGCATTTAGTCTTCGTATATCCACAATACAAAAGACATGATTTAATATCATCTAACAAGTTTTATGTAAATCTTCAACTTCACTTTTCTGTGAATCTGAATTCAATGTTGTTTTTTCCTCAATGCCCACATGTACCCAAAATGAAGTGAGACAGTTAATACAACAAGATGAAAGAGTTGGTGGGACTTGTAAGAAGACAACCAATTTAAAAAAATAGAGAAGAACAATGTTTGAGGAGTTGAAAAAACATTGTGATTAACATTTTACAACAAATATGTACATTGTTTCCTATGTAAATAATTTTCCATCTATCATCATTTGAAGGATTACAGATGAAAACATTGTGATTGTTCATATCACCTTCACTCACATGTATAGATATTGGGACAACCTTGTTGCAATTGTTGGTTGCTTAACTTCTCTGATTTTGAACTGTACTTAGCATTATGGAACTCTGTATCGATGTTAGTTAGTAAAACTAATGAATGCATGTGATAAAAACTAATGAATGCATAAATGATGATCAATTTATCCATTTTCTATTTTTCTAAATGATTGTTCTTCTATCATTTTCTTGGACTTTTTTTTTTGTCTTTTTAAATGGTATCTTTATTGTCATTTAATGTGTTTCTAAATAATTTTTTTCGTATTATTTTTTTTTCTTTTTGTTTTGTTTATTTAAATGTTATTTCTAGTGTTTTTAATTTATTTTTTCCTTTTTGTTTTATTTTTTTCCTATCTTAATTTTGAGAAAAAAACAAAACAAAATACATAAAAATTAAGAAAACAAATCTTAAAGTTTTCACTACGATAATTTGTTTCCCTTTTGTTTTGATTTTTATTTCTATCTTAATTTTGAGGAAAAAATAAAATAAAATAAATAAAAATAAAGAAAAAAATCACAAAAAATTCACTATTTTGCCTTTGTGAAGAAAAGACAAATACAAAGGAAAAAATATTGGAAAGACAAAATATCATTTATAAAATAGATAAAAAAAAAGTCATTTAACAAAATGCAGAAAAATCACATAAGAAAAATCATTAAGAAAAGTCATAACAAAACCAAAGACATAAGACATAAGAAATCACATTAAGAAAAATCATTTAACAAGGATAGAAGAAAATTGATTATGATTATGATTTCTTCTATCTTTATCTTTATTTTGTTTTGTCTTGATTTTTTCTTTTCACTGTGAAAAAAACATAAAAGAAAATCAAAACAAAACCAAAGACATCAACCATATCTAAGTTGAAGTGACATATTTATTTTGTTTTGTCCTTAAATTTTCTTTTCACTGTGCAAAAAAACAAAACCATCAACCATATTTAAGTTGAAGTGACAACACACATAGAGCACATAGTCATTCCTTCGTATTACATGACAAACAAGAGATGTAACTTTTCTCTACATAGCTTTATCTTTACAAATTATAAGCTTAAATAAATATAATATTCAATTATTTTAATAAAAATCATCATAATCATAGACGAAATTGAATTATTTTAATATATTTTGTATATGTAATAGAAATCTTAAAAACGAATATCCTTTAATTTGTATAGGTAAGAAGATAAAACTTACAAAATACTGTAATAATTTTGTTTCTAGCATTGACATCTTTTATGAGTATAATATATATGTCAATGTAAGTGGAATTATTTAATATCTAAATAATGGAATCAATGTATAAAAATTATGATAGTTTTAAAAAAAAATTAAATCAATAAAATAGTCACATACAAAAATTTGTATGTCAAGCATCGATTTAGCATTTGAAAGTCTTAACATATTGGAAATATAAATTTTTTTTTAGCATGTAGAGGTTAGTATCTAGTAGTGTTGAGTGCAATTTTTTTTAAATCATTAAGGAATTAAAAAGTTACAAGAGAGGAATTTAAAAGTTTCGAGAGAAATATTAACTAATTTTTTTCTGCAATAATGAGTTATGTCACAGGAAAATAAGAGAAAATAAATTATTTCTTTAAAAAACTCAGATATTTGAAATATGCATAAACAAGTCTACATATGTTTGCAATTTCATTAGCTATGGCTATTTGTAACATTCTAGTGGTCCATCAAAATAATACATATTGAAAGATGAAAAACATATTGATTTTGATATGTTTCATGTATTCCATCCCACCAACTTGGTTACCTCAAACCAAAGTCTGATGTAGACATATATGAAGAGACATGACACATAAAACATGACTAATGGCTGAGCTGACCACTTAAGGGTATCCTTGGCATTTGTGTGAGGATATGGACATGATTTGAGCACATGGCATGGATCTTGAGGCCCTAGACATGGTCAATGGAAGGAACATGGACCTTAGGCTCTGAATGATGCATCTAGCCATCTAGGGATAAGAAATACTCCTCCTTGAACCACCACATATGACCTCCAAAAGGGTTCCTTGGAGACTAACTAGGGATATGGGCACCATTTGCATGTTTTTATCCATGGGTATCTCACGGGAGGCAACTGAAAGCCGAGGCACTAAACATGGCTTCTAGTCACCCAATAATAGTAATGATGCTATGGGACCCTTTGCATGGCCCATGATCCTTACTGGGAACCATTAGGACCTATGTCCCTAGTTCCTACACCTAAACAAACCCATCCATGGTACAAAAATTGTCAAAATTATTCATATATACCATTCATAGGTAAACAATTCCCTTTATGGGACCTTTGTGGTGGCTTATGACCTTGTGCATGTAGAATGAGATATAAAATAAATTGTTGGGGCTCGAGTCCTTGGGTTTTGGTATTAAAAAAGGGATTGGGCCATGAGACTCATCCTTTCTACACTAAATTTTAAAAGTATGCATAAGTCCCACTTATGGGACAAGAATTCCCACTACAATGTATTTAGGGTAGTTTGGGGCTCTATATATGAGCCATGAGCCCTAGAAAAAACCATGAGGGCATATGTCTCTTGGTTTTAGTCTTAAAACATGGCTTAGACCATAAGACCCAATATTTTTATACAAAATATCAAACTAATAACCATATCCTAATTACAAGCCAAACAATATATCTTCAATAACTCTATTGAGGTTTCCAGTCCCATGTATGTCTTGTGAATCATAAAAAAATATATTAGGGCCAATGTCCGTGTTTTATGTATATAAATGTTGTCCTAGGACACAAGACCTATTCATCTTTCTCCAAACATAACATTGATTTTGATAGGGACAATTTTTCCTCTATGAGGAAATTTTGGTTGTTAGAGGACATGCATATGTCCCCTGATCCCTAGCAGTTCGTCTCATGATCAAAATCTCTAGTTGTCATTCTTAAATTATGCGTTAGCCTCCATTACCCATCAATGTTATGCCAAACATCAAAATTGTTCTCATATCTATGCCAAATATTCCATTTGTACGGCTTTTGTGTTGGGTTTGGGCCCTATCTGTGTCTCATGAGCCCTAGAAGAAAATTTTGGAACCCAACTACCTAGTTTTAATCACCCAACCACAAAAATAGATTTCAGACCCATACATGATGCATTGATCATTATATTTATTCCCATATCTCACTTGAAATTCAAACATTCCTTTTATAGGTCCTTTGTGATGATTTATGCTCATGTGGATGGCCCATGAGCCCTACAAATAAACTTGATGGACGAAGTCATTAATTTTTGGTCTTGAACCATGCTCTAAAAAATGTGGCCCATCCATACTTTGAAAAGTTTCATACGACCCCATGCATGGCCCATATAAATTGCATTTATCATTCCTAATAATAAACCACATATTATAATCTAGGTGGATATTGGTGGCCACCCACCTTTTCCAAATTCCAACTAGCTCATCTTGACAATTTTCAGTTTAACACGTTTCTCTATAATGGGGACATTTCTTTGTAACTTTGGGTTTTGTACTTATGTGTCTACCCTAAAGCCCTACACAACATCCAGGTGGATATTGGTGGTCGCTAACCTATTTCAACTGACTTATTTTATAAGTTTTCATGTCAATACATATTTATGTACTTCAAGGGCCGTTTTGGGGCCCTAAAAAGTGTTTTCTTGGATTTACATAGTCAAATTGTTAATGGAGTCATATTTTGACAACATAATGCATGGTTCTCAAAAATACCTTTCCAATGGTCTATCACACCCCTAAAACGGATATCGTATGCAAAAGTTACGACCCTTGGAACTTGATGTACTAACTTACCCGAATGGGGCCCACATGACTTTTGGCCCTTCATCTTCTGGGGTTAGGTTTTTCGATGTCTAGGGTTTTGGAATTCATGTTTATCATAAAAAGGCATTCAGAGCCTCATTGTACTCATCTTCTTGTGAATGATCGTAGGCGTCACATCTCTTCTCAGAGATAAAGATGCCACCATTTTAGTGAGTCTTGCACTCTGTATTTTTACAGTCTTTGTACATTTCTTTCTTTAATAGAAGTCATGTATTGTTGTATTTGTCCATTTCTAGCAATTTTTATGTTTATTTCATTGTAATATCTTTGCTTTCATTTCATTCCGAAAACAATACGGATCAAATTATCCCTACAAGGGCCCTATGGTGATTTGAGGTCTTGTGTAGGGCCCATAAGGCGTAAAAGAACACTTAGTCTAGATATCCCTAATTTTCATCCTTGAACCATATCCTGAGACATGATACACATACAAAGTGTGTGAGATGTTAAAATCATTTTTGTATCTGAGTCATAATTGAAGTATTTTCTCTATAAGGACTATGTCATAGTATCACACCCATACATGACCAATGATATATACAAAAATTTATTAGGGACAATGTCTCTACATGAATAGTTTTCTTCTAAGTTGGCTCCCTTTCATTTTTCCACATTTGTTCCCTTTTATAAGCTATAGGGTTAACAAAATACACCATTAAATAGGTGGTTAAAAGAGAAAAATAATGTACTGAGAAAATTGAAGGTAACACATTCCCTATTGGTGTGAAGAGATGAGGATGTAACATATGACGCATTGGCACCATGAGCCCCACACAGATACCTTAGAATATTTTCTTCTTGAATTTCATTTTTTTGGGTTTGATGTTTGAATATCGGGATCACACCTACAATATTTTGGGTACTTACATGATACTTTTCTATTGTTGTGACTTCTTTTTATTCTTAAAGTTGTCACTACCACACAGTGTGTGCTTTCTTTATGTAGATGAGGAATTGGTAGATTTCTCCTGGTATGCTCTCTTCTAGTTGTTGTTCAAACTAGGAAAAATATAGAAGAATAAGAGTATTCCCAGAGGCAGTTTCAATTAAAATTAAAATTAAAATTTTAATTAAAATTGTTGATTTAAAGTTAGTGTAATAATGGTGTTAGGATTAAGATATGATTGTGAAGCTCAATAATAACAACCTCATTAGTTTGAGAGAACTCCCGCCCCCCATGTAGATGAGCACATCACAGTAATTCATTTATGAGATCAGTGTGCTAGTTGTTGACCTTAAACTTTAAATTATTAGGATATTTAGACACTTAGGAGTTAGTTAAGACCAAATTGGTCTAATGTGTCTTTAGGTGAAAGTGTGTTTATTTAGCATGCATTAATACGCACATATAGTTATGTAATCCAATGATCACAATATTTCTAGACATAAAGTGATCCAATTTCTCATATTTTCCTCGATCTTAGTGGCTACATTGATCCATAGATTAGAACCCTATTTCTCCATGATCTTTGTTTAAAGAGAATTGAGGGTCATTCACTAATGATCGATTGTGAGAAACTCTCTTGTAAAATATTTTTCTTTTGCATTAGTATATTGCCTCAAGTGGTCATGTTAGGCGGGGTCATGGACTGTTTCCCTCTTCGAGAGTTTTAACCATGTAAAAACATTAGTGTATTAATATTTTATCTAGTTTTGTGAGTGGTTACTGAATGTGTTTGTCCTGTCTGGGAATACGGTGTTTTGTGAAACATAAATATCTCAATTTTTTAGTTTGGATTTTTTTAAGTTGTCACTACCACAAAATGTGTGCTTTCATTATGTAGATGAAGAATTGGGATATTTCTCCTGGTATGATCGCTTCTCATTGTTAATCAAACTAGGAAAAATATAGAAGAATAAGAGTATTCCCAATGGTACTTTCAATTAAAATTATTATATAAAAAATTAAAATTAAAATTTTAATTAAAATTCTTGATTTAAAGTTCATGTAATAATGGTGTTAGGATTAAGATATCATTGTGAAGATCAATAATAACAACTTCATTATTTTGAGAGAACTCCCAACCCCCGTGTAGATGATCACATCACAATAATTCATTTATCAGATTAGTGTGCTAGTTGTTGACCTTAACATTTAAATTATTAGGATATTTAGACACTTAGGAGTTAGTTAAGACCAAATTGGTCTAATGTGTCTTTAGGTAAAAGTGTGTTTATTTAGCATGCATTAATATGCATCTATAGTTATGTAATCCAATGATCACAATATGTTATAGACATAAAGTGATCCAATTGCTCATATTTTCCTCGATCTTAATGGCTACATTGATCCATGGATTAGCACGCAACTTGTGCATGATCTCTGTTTAAAGATAATTGAGGGTCATTTTCTAATGATTGTTTGTGAGAAACTCTCTTGTAAAATATTTTTCTTTTGCATTAATATATTGCCTCAAGTGGTCATGTTAGCTGGGGTTGTGGACTATTTCCCTCTTCGACGGTTTTAACCATTTAAAAACATTAGTGTATTAATCTTTGATCTAGTTGTGTGAGTGGTTATTGAAGGTGTTTGTCCTATGTGGGAATACGTTGTTTTGTCAAACATAAATTTCTCAATTTTTTAGTTTGGATTTTTTAGTGGGGTTATCGTTCTGAGGTATCCCATGAGCATTTAGTTTCCGTATATCCACAATAGAAAAGACATTATTTAATATCATGTATCAAGTTTCATGTAAATCTTCAACTTCACTTTTCTATGAATCTGAATTCAATGTGGTTCTTTGCTCAATGCCCACATGTACTCAGAATGCAATGAGATTGTTAGGACAACAATATGAAAGAGTTGGTGGGCAATGTAAGAAGACAAACAATTTAAAAAATTAGAGAAGAACAATGTTTGAGGAGTGATTAGCATTTTACAACAAATATGTACATTGTTCCCTATGTAAGGGATTTTCCATCTATCATCATTTGAAGGATGATAGATGCAAACATTGTGATTGTTGGTATCACCTTCTCTCACATTTAGAGATATTGTGACAACCTTGTTGCAGTTGTTGGTTGCCTAACTTCTGTAACACACCCACAATGGGGCATAAAAGTTTTCACTTTTCTTAAAGGACAAAATCTCCATTCATGGTTTCTAATTTGGAAAGTCGGGGAACTAGTCCAACCTCCTAGTCAAGGATCTCCGATTCTGAATCCAAACAACTCTTTAATACCTTGATGGTCTTTTATTGTAATTAAACACATAACCTTTCGACTTCTTGGTGCAGGTTTAAGGGCACCTACGACCTTCCCTTTCACTCCCCTGTAAAATCTCAAAGTATTGGGCATTAGCTCATTTTCTAGATAAGCCCCCTCTTTATGTGACCTTGGGAGACAACCTTATGGGATTGTGTGATTGCAAATGCAGCCAAAGGCGGTTGGAATCAAACTTCTTTTCGGCCTGCAATTCTCCTCGAGCCTCCACGTGTCCTCTTTTCAAATCCATGGTTTGAATTGCGGCCCGCCCTCAATTTTTTAACGTTCATGCAACTCCTATCCCCACAATGCTACGAGACCATCGATCTCCCGATATTGACGGTACCTCAAAAACTGGTGGTTTGGATCTTCCCCTCTCAGACCTATGAATCATATCTGACCTCTTGCAAAATCCACGGATGAGATCTCCTTCATGATTTAGGGTTTCGGGAGTTTCAACTCTCGAAACCATGCTCTCTTCTGTACTTCAATATTTCGAGTTGACGATCTGAGGACACCTGTCCTCCTAATCAATGGACCTACCTTTACTTCTGGTGGTTTATCTTTCAACTAGATCAACAGTCCTTCCTTTGCTTCAAGTGGTTGACCTTTCAACTGGATCAATGGTCGTGTGGCCCTCTTCTCAATCATTGGTCGAGATCTCCTTCAGGTTTCATACTTCTGAGATCTCAAATCTCAAACTTCACCCCTTTTCCCAATGGATTTTATCTGGAGGCTATAATCCACTGACGTGTGTCCTCTTGATCTGACAATCAAGGATTACTTTCGATCTTTACCCGGAGTCCATAGATTTTCTCCATGTCTCCCTTAGATCGGACATCTATGAATTGCTTCAGATATTTATCCAGAGTTCTCAGATTTTTGCCACGTCTCCCTTGGATCTCACGACTATGAATTACTTCAGATCTTTATCCGGATTTCTCATATTTTTTCCACGTCTCCCTTGGATCTGATGGCTCTGATCCACTTCGGGTGATTCGACGCCTGGTATTCACTTCGAACGATCTGACGACTCAACTTCACTTCGGCTAATCAAACAGTTGAGATTTACTTTGGATTTTCAGAAGTTCGGACTTCGGAATTCTCAACTCTCAAACCTTCCCTTCTCCTGAATAGATAGTATCTGATGGCTCACAATCACCTTGGAGATCCAATGCTTGAGATTTACTTTGGGTGATCTGATGAATCGGATCTTCTTCGGTTGATTGGATGATTGAGATTCACTTCAGATTTTCGGGGCTTCATACTTCACGAATCTAAAATATCAACTGAGAAACTCTCAAATGGAATTCCTGAAGCTATTGATCTGACGACTCAGATTCACTTTGGCAATTCGATGCTTGAGGTTTACTTCAAATGATCTGATGGCTCAGATTTGCTTTAGATGATCAGATGATTGAGATTCACTTCATATTTTTGAAACTTCAGACTTCGCGAATCTCAAATCTCAACTGAGAAACTCTCAAATGGATTTCCCGAAGCTACTGATCTGATGGCTCAGATTCACTTTGGCAATCCCATGCTTGAGCTTTACTTCGAATGATCTGATGGTTGATGTTTACTTCAGGTCTTCACCCAGAATCCACAGATTCCCTCCACCTATCCTCTAGATCTGACGGTTCAGATCTACTTCGAACGATTTGACGGTTGATGTTTACTTCGGGTATTCACCCAGAATCCACAGATTCACGCCACCTATCCTCTAGATATGACGGTTCAGATCTACTTCGAATGATTTGACGGTTGACATTTACTTCGGGTCTTCACCTAGAATCCATAGATTCACAGCACCTATCCTTTGGATCTGACGGTCTATATCTCTTTGGCTCTTTGATGATTCGGCCATTCAAAACTTTAGGGCTTCGACACTTTGTCCCTTCGCCACTCTGGCACTTTGGTGCTTCGGTCCTTCGTCTCTCTGGGACTTGAGAACCTCAAATCTCAATCTTTACTTTCACATGAGGAAAACAAATCTCTACCACGTGTCCCTTTCGATCCAAAGGTTGATATTTACTTCTAGGCTTCAAGAGTTTCAACTCTCAATTGGAAACTTCGAAGTGATTTCTCTATAGTTACTGATCTACTGATGCATGCCCCATGGAGATCAATGGCCAGGATTTACTCCAGCTACTTGTCCTCCTCCTTTTCCACAATCCTTCAAAGTTGTGGATCTTATGCCACCTGTCCTCCTTGACGATGGATGGTCCCAATTTACTTCGGGACTTTGGGACTTTGACAAGTCCACTCTCCTGCACACACAAAAGTTAAGTCTCATGCATTTACTTTCGTATCCAATGGTTACTGGTCCTTCATGCTCAAATCCAACAAATGGGATCTGTTCCTCTCCTCTATGTTTCCTTTGTTCATTGGACACTGATCTAATGGTCCAGGCTCCTCTCCACAAATGATCTGATGATTGTTGTCGCTCCTCCTCCTAAGATTTTGACTTCCTCTAGCTTAGAGGATTTTCTAAGTATTCAAAAGCCTCAGCCTTTGTTCCTCCTACAAATCTGTCTCTTGGAACTCTTCTACACTTCTGAAAAGCACTTATCTCTTTTGAGTCTCAACTGCTCGGACCTCGAAGGTCTCTGTCCCTTCTATTCCTAAAAGGGATTTATGTTCCCTCCTTGCAACTTTCTCTCAAGCACTCCTTACTGAGCTGCAGAGTGTTCGGTAACTTTGTGAGTGTCTCCTAAGTGCTCTGTAACTTCACCTTCGTGGTTTTGGTCACTCCAACACGCGACTCTCCCAAAGTGCGGACTCTGAATCTCATAGACCGGATGACTGAGAAGGATCCCGATAGATCCAAAGATCCACGGTCCAGATTAACTTTGGGACTTCGGGTATTTTTACTTCCCTTACGACGAACTCACAGTTCTCTAAACTCACAAAGTCCGAAGGACTCAAGCGGGTAACTCTCGCACTCCTTTTCGTATCCAACAGTCACAACGAACCTTGGCTCTTTCCAAATAGTTTCTCGTTCGTTCGTCATCCGAACAAAGGAGCCTTCCCTTCCGATATTTCAATCTCGATACTCTTCCTGAGCTTTGTTAGCTCTGAAAGGCTTAAGATCTTTGTTCTCTTTCTCTAGAACGTAACACTTGGAGGAATCCTTCCATGCACCCATTATGTTTATTCCTCAACTCTAGAACTTAAGTGGTTCTCGGTCTCTGTTTTCCTCGTAGAGAGCCTGTGCATACGTTCACTATCTCTGCTGATCTTTAAAAAACTTCATCCTCCAAGGGACTCAAAATGACTAGAAGGGTCAACATGCGTACATGAAACTATGCCCAAGGTCGGAAAACTCACAGTTAGTGGCTCTATCTTAATCCCTGACATGATGTAATCATTTACGAGTATAAAACATATCCCATCCATACAATTTCCTACTTTCCTAATTATACAATCAAGAAGACAACAAAATGGGAAGCAGTATAAATCATTAAGAAAAAATATCTATCCCTACAACATTCATAGGATATCCAACTTTAATTCATAGTACCACTTAAATACACAATATATGTTATTACTTATCTATTATAGGTGGTAGCCAACTAATTGACTGTGGGTGTTCGTCCTTCCACCCGACCATAGGCTCAGAGGAATTCATTCTTAGAACTCTAGACACCCCCGTTCCAAGCCATGATATCACTAGGGAACTCTTGCAGTTGTCAAGGAATCTTTCTCTATTTCATCTTTTGCTCAGGTTCTATTCTCTGCAAACTTTTAGATATTTCCTTCTCTATTATGGCCTTGATGAGGTTTATCAGATGCTCCCTCAACATCAATCTCGCGTCCTTCTTTTAATTATCCACTGGAGAGCTCTGCACGTTCTCCTTATCCATTTGTATATCTTTCTTCTAGGATGGTTCTCGACCCATCCTGTTCCTTCTGTCAGAAGGGAACTCTGGTCAGCTTGGCTTGTCATACCCAGTGGTACTTTGGGATGACATTCTATAGTTTTGGCCATGCTTCCATTCATGGGAGTGATTGATAATTCAACCACTGGTCCTTTCTTCATTAACTGATTTCTCTCCTTGGGATCCGTAGGAGGTTTATTATCCTCATCAAGGGAATTTGGGTTTATTTGATATAATGACCCTCCCTTATAGTTTTCACATTCTTTCCTCTAGTGATATCATGGTCAATACTTTCGAGACTTCACCCCCACAGTCAGTTATTGGCAACTCAAACAATAATACATTTACACTATCCACATGCCTTATCATGGTAAATCCTATTTTATGATTAATTACAAGATGGGGGAAACAAGGGTGTTACAATCCACTCCCCCTTAAAGGAACACTGTCCTCGGTGTTCATTCTCAAAACACCTGTCATGCCTTTCTCATTCAGTTGTTTCAAAAATCTTGATCCTTCTTCCTCGTTCAGGTCCTTTTTCAGACCTTTAATCTTGGTCACCTGCTTTCAATAATTCTTGGACAACAAGCATGTTAATCATAGTCTTATGAGAAAACATTGCATAAAAAAAAATTCTAGGAAAATTTCATAATCTTAGCACAATAATTATCTGGGCAGTTTGTGGATTTGTATCCAAATGGTTGTTTTGTTATCCAGGCTCATTGTTTTTCCTTGACATACCCATTGGGTGCATGATCCCAGTTCAATAGTTTACAATAACTATCATGGTTTCATCTTCCTTGCGGTCACTCACCCTCCAGGCCTAGGCTCAGGCATACCCTTCTCTGCTATACAGTCCCTCAGGTGATTGATCTTCCCTTCCCAATGTTTTCTCGCATAGGAATAACTACCCATCGTGTGCATGATCCCGATCAATAGCTTACAAGAAATATTAATGTCTCCTCTTCCTTGTGGTCACTCACCCTTCAGGCCTAGGCCCAGACATCTGCTTCTCTACTATATAGTCCATCAGGTGATCCATCTTTCCTTGCCAAGGTTTTCTCGCACGAAAATAATTCCAGAGACTCTGTCGAGTCTTACAGTCAAGGCGTCCCTCATACTTGATCTACTGAGGCATCCCTCTGGCTTGTGTTACCTAAACACAATATATTCTAGGTGATCATGGCTTACCACAGGGTTCTCATGGCTCAACAGTAGCCCTTTTTCATTCTTTTATAGCTTGACATCCTTTTGGCTCAGCTAAAGATAGGGACGAGGGTTACTCCCCTTCTCTTGACTCAATCATAGATAGGGGCGAAGGTTACTCTCCTTCTCCCGAGTCAGTCTTTACTTCATGTGATTGGATTATAATATTTCTCACCCGTATCACAGACATATAAAAATTCACGAGACATCATCATAAATTTTAAATTCAAAATTTTCTTGTAAATCTATGACCCACAAATATCCAAATTCCACATTTTGTTTCCATATTTGTTTTTCATAGGAAGTAGATTCATAATTTTGGGACTTTCCTTCCCATAGAAGTTTGGATTAGCAAGCAATTGGTCTTCCTTATGGCTTACAATGCTGCCATATTCAAGACTCCTTTGCTTCCTGCACTTTCAACTTCAATCAGACAAACAAATTGTTAGTTTCCATGCACATACATTGTATTTCACCTTTATAACATCATTACAAACAATTTCAGAATTGTGCATACTAACAATCTAATTCACTTTCTCAGAAAGGAAATACCATTCCTTGCAGTTTGGCTCAGTAGGCAATTGGTATTCCTTATGGGCTTACAATACTGCCATATCCAAGCCCCATTTCCTCCTGCAATTTCAACATTCCTCAGCCAAACAAATTGTTAGTTTCCATGCACATTACCTTTTCAAAATCAAGCATACTAACAGTCCAAGTCATTTTCATCTATTCAATGATACAAAGAAAATGGATACATCATCCCTTACCTATGCATCATTTCGGCCTACCAAATTTTTTAGAATGTAATTCAGATATCAATTGCCCTTAATGAATGTGCCAACATTCGTGGCCACATTCATATCCAATGCACCTTTGCATTGATTTTAAGTTTCCCACACTTTACAACAAGTACTTTGTCATTGTGTGTTGGAGCTTAGCCAAGATTTTCACCATGTGGTTTATTCATTCTCATTCATTGTTACAACAAGACTATGATTCCGGCTACAGGATGATCACGATTCCCAAATCAGTAAACATGAAACTCAAAAGTTTCACACGAATGCCTTTAAGCATTCTTCCTCCATTAATAACCAGGGTGCCAACACCTATGGCCACCTAGCTTAGTTTTCCTTTAGTGATTACTTAATGTAAGAAAAACATTGGAAGGTCATCCTTTCTTACTGAAAAATCCATTGTCTGCCATCTTATGCAACATGTGTTCCCTCAATGCATTCCATGCAGCATGCCATCTATGATAACTTTTGTTTCCAGTCATTCCTTGATTGGTCCATGTATTCATGACATATCAGTTCATGAATTCTTCTAAGGATTACAATCAGTCTTTACTACCAGAGGTTCACACCTCCATCATTCAGGTGATCCTTCCTGAATCATACCCTACTTGGGTATCCAAGGAATACAATTGTCTTTCAACATTCCATACATAACATTAAGACCGTAAAACATTTCAGAATAGATTTTTACCCAATCCCTTCATACCTTGTGCCACATAGGCATGAACATTTTTATACTGGTTTTGGCTGTTAGCACCCCCTCTGATATTATCCCATTAGTGATGCTCCATGGGGACTTTTAAAGTACCTTCAACAATATTTCAACAAGAACCTTCTCATAGTCATCCTCTGATTGAGGTTGTTCGATATTGGCAACTGTCTTTCTCAACAGTTCCAATATATTTCTTTCTACACATGACGTACATCATAAGCACATTAGTCGTCATGTAATTTAAAAATGCAAGTACCATAGCATTTAAATTAATAAAACATTTTCAGACATGTCCTAGCATATCTATATGCACTTCATCACATTATCCTTAATGT
>JZKD02S1867933.1:231703-245994 GCA_000966675.3 Picea glauca
ATATATAGATAGATATATATAAGCTTGTAGTTCACTACTCAGTTTCTCAGTAGTTACTAAGGTTGTGAATCTGAACCACTGAGTCCTAACAAATTTTTCACACAGTGCTTCCACAGGGGACTCCTTCAGCATGCAGCTTCTTTATTGCACGTCCATCACTATCTATGTTGGACTCAACCTTGAGTTAGCTTTTATCTGTTTACCAAATATTCCCTAAGGAATATAAACATGCATCTTTGTCATGTACCCAAATTATGTATCCATACATATTCTGGTTTTGTTAACTTACATCCATGATGTACTTAACCATATTCACAATCCTAAGCCTATCTGTAACTGTCATAGGTATGTTTCGCAACCCACCTACATTTCTACTTTTAAGATCAGTCAACTCAGGATTGTTCACAATACTTCTCATGTGATTCTTAAAGGCATAATCATTTGCCTCTTATTATGACAATAGAGCATATTTTCTCATTTATCCTTTTTATCTAATTATATTAGTATTTTCCCGAAGAAAGGGAGTGCATTCCCCCTCAAGCTATTATTTGGAATAGAACTTTCATGACTCTTTGGAATGGAGTCAGCCATGCATCCATAGTATTCATTTATTCCGGACAAGAGTAATTCTTTCTTTATATTTCACTCATCAAGGCAACCATATTGTACCTATAACTATACTCTTACATCATACATGTGCATCACTTTCATGTTTAATATCATTCATACCTAACTGGTATTAATATTAGGCTTCATATTAGGAAGCTCCACAATGCATTAAATCCATGCACTCAAGCATAATTGAACATAGGTAAGTATTCATCATGCTAGATTATTGCTTGCACCTTTTTCCATGTCATTCACACACATGGACATATCAATATTCTATATCCTTTTCCCAAGGATCTTCCAATCATCCTTATGATCATGTATACACATTTTTGTATAAGTAGGTGCATCTCTTGCACCTTTTTACCTCATGCATTCGCTTGATAGTTTAATTTCATCATTAGTGTCCTTTAGTTTGAGATTTTTATCACTTACATGACTAATCTCACAGTCATATTTCGTATTGATGTTGCATTCTCTTATGAAAATAACCAACTAGGGTCGCTTTCCTCTTTATGCGACAACATCTAGCAAGAAAACCTTCTTGCCTCAGCGTTCATAGGGCTCTTCCCATCTCACTTTTCTCTGGTCATGAGGAGTTATATACTCTGATTTTAATTTAAAGAAGTAACTATAACTTCCAAGGATACTACCTGATCCTATCATATTCATTTAAGCCCACAAAGGTATTAACCATTATATAATCCATAATCATCAGTGCCTAAAGTTCCAACCACCCATGCTTAGAAGTAGTGTTACAAACACCAGGTCATCTGTCCTTCGGGCTTCAATTGCTCTTGAAAAAACCCTGCCATTTTCAGTTATCCAAATTCAAGTCTTATTATAAATGTTAATTAGCATATCCCTACTTCGATAAGAGTAGTTATCACTTTGACAAAGGGCTAAAGAAATTCTTCTGCTGAAATTCGACAAGAATTCCCAAAATCACAGGTTCAATATGTAGTCCTTCTCCTCAAGGAGTAAATGCAGATAACAATACCTCCTTACGTGACTCCTACATGAGCCAAAGCAAGACAAGTGTTGTAACAATGCTCTGATACCAATTTGTAACACACCCACGACGGGGAATAAAAATTTTCTCTTTTCTTAAAGGACAGAATCTCCATTCATGGTTTCTAATTTGGGAAGTCGGGGAACCAGTCCGACCTCCTGGTAAAGGATCTCTGATTCTAAAGCCAAACAACTCTCTGAGACCTTGATGGTCTCATTTTGTAATTAAACATAGAACCTTTCAGCTTATTGGTGCAGGTTTAAGGGCACCCAGGACCTTCCCTTTCACTCCCCTGTGAAATCTCAGAGTACTGGGCATTAGTTCCTTTTCTGCATAAGCCACCTCTTGATTTAACCTTGGGCGATGACCTTACAGGACCACGTGATTATGAACGCAACCAAAGGAGGTTTGAATCAAACTTATTTTCAGCCCACAATTCTCCTTGAGCATCCACGTGTCCTATTTTGAAATCCATGGTTTGAATTGCACCCTCCCTGTTGGCCCTTGACCAAGTTTTGGATAACCTTGGTCATGTTTGACCATTTTTGGGACTTCGACAGGCTGGTCAAAGACGGATCAGCCAGGCGAAGTGTAGATCACAGGATATCACCCCTTTTTGTAGGTTTTTGGGTTTAGGGTTTATCTAACGGGTATGGGATGTTGGCCCATGGGTTTACCCATGCTTATGCCCTTTTGTAAGGTATAAATAAGTAGTTAGGAGATGTAAGAAAGAGTCAGTTGTAAGCCAGAGAGATAAGTGCCATTAGTTGTGAATGATTTGTGCATACTGTGTATCGAGAACTTGTAGAGCAAAGTGCAAGTGATTGTAAGAAGGCTCTGTGCTGTGCCAAACTCAGGGAAGGAGGATCTGGCGAGGTGTGCACAGATATCCTATCCTATGGGGAGTGGGTTTTGTGGCTCTATGCATGTAAGAGGATTGAAATAATATAATAAAGAAGACGAAGAGTTGGTGGACGTAGCCCCGCGCTGGGGTGAACCACGTATATCCTGTGTTGTGATTGCTTTCTGTTATTGATGTGATTTATGCTTAGTATTGAATATTTATGTATGTTAGACGCATCTGATGTAGTATATTAGTGCTTAGTGATATGAATAAATGCTATATATGATCTATTTCTATGTTCTAAGTGTTGGGATGTGTTAGATCTTGTTGAATACTGCATTGTTCTATAATTAGGGTTTTACCTGCAATGTGAATAAAGGGTTAAAGACTAATGAATGTTAATTGCTAATTGCTCTGTTAAGTATTTTGATCACATATATGTGTCCCATCTAGGTTGTAGACACTTGAGTATTGCAACCCCCCCTGCCTCTACCTTGGGTAAGACTTTATCTGCTTCGCAGGTGTTGCCGAAAGGGTCGGTAGTTAGGGTTTTGTTGGTGCGTTGTTGGAGTTGAACCCTAGGTTTTCCCCTATGCCAACAAATGGTTATGTTGCCAGGACCTAAAACTATGATTGTTGGGAAATAAAGAAAAGAGAAAGCTATGTGCATAGATCTCTTATTGTAGTGCGCAATATTCTACTTGACTTGTGAAGCTCTGTGCTAAGAAGGGAGCTCGATCTGAAGAAAAGAGGTAAGATTTTAAAGCTTTGTGCTCTGATAAAGATAAGATAAGTGGAAATGTTTGTTTCGAAATAATGAATCTAGGTATGCTTTATAGATTTTTTCCTAGTTTGAAAACTAGGGCATAGCTAGAAGAAAGAAGATATGATATGAATAGATCTGATAGAAATAGTGAAAGATATGTTATCCCTATGCATAGAAATAATTGTTGGACTAACAAGTGGATGCAAGATTCTAGAAAGAATTTTTTGTAGGTCTATCACTATGATCCCAACATGCAGTACAAGAAAGGTTGGGGATTGTTTAAGAGAAAGAGAGGATTGACTCTTTGTTATAGTTGTAGAAGACCAGGAAATCTTGCTAAGGAATTCCCTGGTAGAGGTCCTATTTGCCTTTGTTGTAAAGCTATTGGACATGAAGTTTTGGATTTCCCTAGAATTATTGCTAAAGTTGAGAAGATGAACATAAGACAAGAAAACCATGTGGAATGTCAAGAGACTAAGAATATGCTAAAGAACCAGAAAAAATCAGAGGCTATATTATTGCAGATGAAAGAAACATTGAATGATCACAGAGACATCAGTTTACCAGAGATCTTAAAAGAGAAAGAATGCATAGAAACAAGAATAGGAGACTTCGACATAGACTGTGTATTGGATGCAGAAACACAGGTGAACATTATGATATTAAGTACTTGGGAAATCTTAGGAAAGCCTACTATGGTTCCTTCATTGGGAGGAATAGGATTGTTTAAAGGAAAGTTGATAACCCTATGTGGAAGACTTACTCATGTACCTATGAGCGCTCATGGAGCTTCGACAGAAGAAGAATTCGAGGTCATTAAGTTTGTTGAGAACAACAATCATTTTTCACTTTTGTTAGGAAGAACTTAGATTGAGAGGGATCAGACCCGAAGGAAATAAGAAGAGGAAGCTATAGAACAAAAAAAGAAAGAATTAAGGGATTTCATGGCTATAAGAATAACGGGCTTAATAGAAGAACAAGAGGACAATTCGAAGCAACTAATGGCTAGAGACTTGGCTATCGAAGTTGAAAGAATGCAAGAAGACTTAAAGAACCTATCCATGGAAGAGAGTAGAGCACCTACTCCAGAAACAATAAGATAAGAAGTAGTATCCTCGAACCTTGTGAAACATCTTCAACAGTGTGAAGTTACTATACTAAGAGCAGATAAAAACAAGAATGGAAAGAGGAATCTAGAGACATAGATCACAGGGAAGAAAGCAAGAAAGCTCAGTAAGAAGAAAGCGAAGCTAGAAAAATTGTAGGAGGTTCCAGAGAGGACTTTACAGAAGGAAGGTTTGCGGAACTTGAACCTCGCCAAACAATGCAGATTGTCACTTCACCATGGTGAAGCAATATGACTGTTGGAGGCATCCCAACCATTAGAATGACGCTCTAGAATGGCTAGAAACGCAGTTATTTTCATAACATTCACCATTGGACTGTTGGGACCATGCCATAATGGCTGGAATTGTATTGATTGAGCCATTCCTGCTCGTTATAGGAGTCTGTTATGATGTTGTCTATTTAACCCATTGAATGTCTTACCGTGGACACTTTTTCCAATTGTGATTATATGAGCCCAAAAAGAACTAATTACTTTCGCTCAGTGCTTATTGAAACCTCACCACCCATTTCGTTTACCTTGAGTATTTGTCCACTTACCTGAGCTATATAATCTAGAGCGTGGATGTTGGACGATCTTAGCGCATTAGAGAAATTCTTCGAAGAAATCCTCATAGACCTCATGGCTGAGAAGGTCATATCCACTAGAGCACAGGCCTCATCGACGAGAGGAGTGCAAGCATCCCCATCCACTGGACATCGATATGGGTCGTCCCAAACTGTGACAGAGAAGAGAAGCAAGCATCGTGATGACTTGGTGAATGCCAAATTCATCCCGTCGGTCCTACCTGACTATATCCCACCTCTGGCTGGCGTGGTTAGTCGTGATAGTGTCTCAAGGGACTTCAACTATACATTGATCACTGCGTACCTCCCGAAGGGGATACGCGCAGTTGGACCATAGTTAGGACATTTTATGACGATGAAGATCAGTGACTTCAACTTAGGAGACCACAAGAACTATGGAATGCTCGCACCACACAAGTACTTAACCAAGACAATGGGGAAGAAATCGAAGATAATCCCCTAGTCATGGACCATGGACATCACAAGATCAACAATCCTCAATGTGATGAAGTTACCACACTTCAATAGACATTAGGAGTTTAACGCATGCATTAAACTCTACCTTTCATGCTACCATGGCAGTTACCTTTGGTTGGATAGATGCATCACCATAGATCCGACACTAAGCCACCAGATCACTGGATTAAGCGTGCAAGAACCAGACCCTCAGGATTTTTATATAGGGAAGGCTATAGATCACGTCGTGGCGTAGAGAATAAAAGACACCTATGGTGATGTAGAGAAAGGGAAGCGGAGCTACAAGGTAGCCTCCATCCAAATGGTGCAGTGCGCCTAACTTTCTAGTTGATCGCTGGTAAGCTCGTCAAGAAGAACAGACCAATGTAGGTCTCAAGATTTGTTGTCGACCTCGCAAGAAAATGAGTTGAAGGGTTACAGATGAACTGGGTGAGCTACCTCATCAACCAGTTGGAGCAGGATTGCCGAGAAGTAGAAACAGGGTGAAATGACATCGCCGAAATATCCCCTTATAGAGGCCGAGATGTCTAAGAAAAGAAAGGTTTCCCCAAAGAAACCCTCAACATGGAAAAAGTCACGAGCCGATAAACCTCCATTACAAACTATGTTCATGGTGGATGATATTGATCTCATCATTGTCGCTGTATCAGATACCTCAGACGACATTTTGTAGTGGAGTGAAGACAAACAGGAGACAATGTTTGACATGATCGAGGTGGAGCTCAAAGGGGTACAACAGGCTCTTTATTTGAGCCGCGCAATGTCTACTGCACCATTTTCATCAGGGGGCATAGAAGTAGGAGATGAGCTTGACTAGCTATGCAGATTAGCAGATTCGATAGAGGCTCGCCTTTGTCGAGAACAAGAGGAAAAATAACAGGCCACAGAGGCATTAAAGCAAGCAAAGGAGGAAGCCTTAGAGCAATGTCGGGTTGTGAAGCAAGAAAAAGATGACCTCTAGGCGAAGTTTGCAGAGGATAGAGCATAGATCCAGAATGAAAAAGAACAGCTACTCACGGAGCAGATTGGAGTCAAAGAAGCAGTCACTAGAGAACTTCGCTCTGTGTCGGGCCTAGCAAAAATGGAAGAGGAAACAACTGAGAACCAAGTAGGGAAGATCGTTGAAGCCATTCAGCAGCTTCAAGCAAGAGTAGCAGAACTAGGATTGCAAGTCATGCCAAGCACTCTGTAGGAAGTGCGAGATCGGAGAGAAGAAACTGCCATGAGAGCAGTCGAAAGAATCAAGGCATTGGTCATAGAATGCAAGCAACTCAGCAATTAAAGTGTGCAAACTTATGAGCACCTTGCAGAGGACCCAAAACTTAGGACATTGGAGTCACAGCTCCAGGAAGAAAAGCAACAAGAAGCGACAGTGAAAGCATATTTCAAGGTACTGTCAATAGTCGAGAAGATGAAAAGGTCACAAGAACAACTCATAGTTCAGGAATAGGTCCATGCCATCCAGAGTAAAGTCATGGAAGTGACCCAGAGACTCCAGCCGGTATAGGATGAAGCCTGCACAATTTTTGAGGAGGTCGAGGGACAAGGTGCATAGCTTGAACAAGTGGTCACCTCAGTGGAAAAACGCTTGGAAGGACCTGTCACCGAGAAGTTCATTCAGGAATTCGTTGAGCAGGAGTCTCTGGCGAAGTAGCAAGTCGAGGCAGCTCGAGGCCATCGAAGCATAATTGCCCAGATCAGAGTGAATCAGGACGAGTCACATGTGAGTGTTGGGGGTCTGTTGACCCTCGACCAATTTTTGGATAACCTTGGTCGTGTTTGACCATTTTTGGGACATCGACAGGCTAGTCAAAGATGGAGTGCCCAGGCGAAGCAGAGATCACGGGATCTCACCCCTTTTTGCAGGATTTTTGGGTTTAGGGTTTATGTAATGGGTATGGGATGTCGGCCCATGGTTTTACCCATGCTTAGGCCCTTTTGTAAGGTATAAATAAGTATCTAGGCGATGTAAGAAATATTCAGTTGTAAGCTAGAGAGATAAGTACCAATAGTTGTGAATGCTTTGTGCATACTGTGTATCGAGAACTTACAGAGATAAGTTCACGTGATTGTAAGAAGGTTTTGTGTTGTGCCAAACTTGGGGAAGGAGGATTTGGCGAGGTGCACACAGATATTTTGTCCTATGTAGAGTGGGTTTTGTGCCCCTGTGCATATAAGAGGATTGAAAGAAGATAATAAAGAAGACGAAGAGTTGGTGGATGTAGCCCCACGCTGGGGGTGAACCACGTATATATTGTGTTGTGATTGCTTTGTGTTATTGATGTGATTTATGCTTAGTATTGAATATTTATGTACGTTAGATGCATCTGATGTAGTAGCTTAGTTCTTATATGAATAAATGCTAGATCTGATATATTTATATCTGCTAAGTGCTTGGATGTTTTAGATCTTGCTGAATACTATGCTGTTATGTAATTAGGGTTTTACCTGCGATGTGAATAAAGAATTAAACACTAATGAATGTTAATTGCTAAGGGCTCTGTTAAGTATTGTGATCACAGATTTGTGTCCCAACTAGGTTGTAGACACTTGAGTCTTGCAACCCCCCCTGCCTCTACCTCGAGTGAGACTTCATCTGCTTTGCAGGTGTTGCCAAAAGGGTCGCTAGTTAGGGTTTTGTTGGTGCATTGTTAGAGTTGAACCCTGGGTCTACCCCTATTCCAACACCGCCCTCAACATTTTAACGTTCATGCAACTCCTATCCCCGCAATGCTACGGGACCGTCGATATCTCGATCTTGATAGTACTTCAAAAATTGGTAGTTCAGATATGGCCCTCTCAGACCTATAGATCACATCTGACCTCTTGCAAAATCTACGGATGAGATCTCCTTCGTGATTTCGGGTTTTGGGAGTTTCAACTCTCGAAACCCTGCTCTCTTTCGTACTTCAATCTTCTGAGTTGATGATTTGCAGACACCTGTCCTCCTAATCAATGACCCTACCTTTACTTCGAGTGGTTGATCTTTCAACTGGATCAAAGGTCTTGCCTTTACTTCGGGTGGTTGACCTTTCAAATGGATCAATGGTCTTGTGGCCCTCTTCTTGATCAATGGTCGAGACCTCCTTCGGGTTTCAAACTTCTGAGATCTCAAATCTCAAACTTCACCCTTTTTACCAATGGATTTTATCTAGAGGCTATAATCCAATGACGCATCTCTTCTTGATCTGATGATCAAGGATAAATTTGGGTCTTTACCCAGAGTCCACAGATTTGCTCCATGTCTCCCTTAGATTGGATGACTATGACTTACTTCAAATATTTATCCGAAGTTCTCAATTGTTCGCCACGTCTCTCTTGGATCTGATGGATATGAATTACTTTGGATATTTACTCGGAGTTCTCATATTTTTTCCACATCTCCCTTGGATCTGACAGCTCAGATCCACTTCGGGTGATCTGATGCTTGATATTCACTTCAAATGATTTGATGACTCAACTTCACTTTGGCTAATCGGATGATTGAGATTTACTTTGGATTTTCGGAAGTTCGGACTTCGGAATTCTCAACTTTTAAACCTTGCCTTCTCCTAAATAGACAGTATCTAACAACTCAGATTCACCTTGGCGATCCAACGCTTGAGATTTACTTCGGGTGATTTGATGACTCATAATTTCTTTAGCTGAACAGACAATTGGGATTCACTTTTGATTTCAAGGACCTCATACTTTGCAAATCTCAAATCTCAACTGAGAAACTCTCAAATGGTCTTCTCGAAGTTGTTGATCTGATGACTCAAATTCACTTTAGCAATCCAATGCTTGAAGTTTACTTCAGATCATTTGATGGCTCAGATTTGCTTCGGATGATCAGACTATTGAGATTCACTTCGGATTTTTGGAACTTCGGACTTTGCGAATCTCAAATATCAACTGAGAAACTCTCGAATGGATTTTCATAAGCTGTTGATTGGACGGCTCAGATTCACTTTGGCAATCCGATACTTGAGGTTTATCTGACGGTCAACGTTTACTTCGGGTCTTCACCTAGAATCCATAGATTCCTTCCACTATCCTCTATGTCTGATGGTTCATATCTACTTCAGATGATCTGACGATTGATGTTTACTTTGGGTCTTCACCCGGGACCCAAAGATTCATGCCACCTGTCTTCTAGATCTGACGGTTCAGATCTACTTCAGACGATTTGACGATTGATGTTTACTTCGGGTCTTCACCTGGAATCCACAGATTCATGCCACCTTTCCTCTATATATGACGGTCCAGATCTCTTCGGCTCTTTGGCCTTTCGACACTTCAGCACTTCGACCCTTCAACACTTCAGCGCTTTGACCCTTTGGCGCTTTGGCACTTTGGCGCTTCAGTCCTTCAGATCTCTGGGACTCAAGAACCTCAAATATCGATCTTTACTTTCACCCAAGGACAATGAATGTCTACCACGTGTCCCTTTCAATTTGACAGTTGATATTTACTTTTGGGCTCCGACTCTCTAGGCTTCAGGAGTTTCAACTCTCAATCAAAAAATCTCGAAGTGCTTTCTTTGGATTTACTGATATGCTGACGCATTCCCCCTGGTAATCAATGGCCAGGATTTACTCTGGCTATTTTTCCTCCTCCTTGTCCACAACCCTTCAAATTTGTGGATCTTATGCCACCTGTCCTCCTTTATGATGGACACTCCCAATTTACTTCGGGACTTCGGGACTTTGACAAGTCCACTCTCCTACGCACACAAGGGTTAAGTCTCATGCATTTACTTCTGGATCCAATGGTTATTGGTCCTTCACGCTTAGATGGGATTTGTTCCTCTCCTCTGCGCTTCCTTTGTTCATTGGATGCTTATCTAATCGTCTAGGCTCCTCTCCACAATTGATCTGATGGTTGTTGTCTCTCCTCCTCCTGAGCTTTCGACTTCCTCTAGCTTAGAGGATTTTCTAAGTATTCAAAAGCCTCGACCTTTGTTCCTCCTACGAGTCCATCTCTTGGACCTCGTCTTCACTTCTAAAAAATGACTATCACTTATGAGCTTCAACTACTCAGACCTCGAAGGTCTTTGTCCCTTCTATACCTCGAAGGGATATTTGTGCCCTCCTAGCAACTTTCACTCAAGCACTCCTTACTGAGATGCAGAGTGTTCGGTAACTTTGTGAGTGTCTCCTAATTTCTCTATAACTTCACCTTCAGGGTTTTGGTCACTCCAACACATGACTCTTCCAAAGCGCGGACTCTAAATCTCATAGTTCAGACGGTCGAGAAGGATCCCGATGGATCCAGAGATCCACAGTCCATATTAAATTCGGGGCTTCGGGGATTTTTACATCCCTACTCACAGTTCTCCAAACTCATGAAGTTCAGAGGATTCAAGGGGTTAACTACCGCACATCTTTCCATAGCCAATGGTCACAACAGACATTGGATCTTTCCAAATAGTTTCTCGTTCGTTCGTCATCTGAACAAAGGAGCCTTCCCTTTCGATACTTCAATCTCACTACTCTTCCTGAGCTTTGTTATCTCTGAAAGGATTAAGATCTTTGTGCTCTTTCTCTAGAACATAACCCTTGGAAGAATCCTTCCGCGCACCCCTTACATTCATTCCTCAACTCTAGAACTTAAGTGGTTCTCAGTCTCTTTTTTCCTTGTAGAGAGCCTGTGCATACGTTCACTATCTCCCCTCAGATTTAACAGACTCTGTCCTCCAAGGGACTCAGAATGACTAGAAGGGTCGACATGCGTACATGAAACTATGCCCAAGGTCGACGAACTCATAGTTCGTGGCTCTAGCTTAAGCCCCCATAGGACGCAAGAATTTATGAGTATAAAACATATCCCATCCATATAATTTCCTACTTGCCTAATTATAAAATCAAGTAGACACCAAAATGGGATGCAGTATAAATCATTAAGAAAACATATCTATCCCTACAACATTCATAGGATATCCAACTTTAATTCCCAGTACCACTTAAATACACAAGATATGTGATTACTTATCTATTATAGGTGGTATCTAACTAACTGACTGTGGGTGTTTGTCCTTTCACCCAACCATAGGCTCATACGAACTCATTATTATCACTCCAGCCACCCCCGTGCCAAGCCATGATATCACCACGGAACTCTTGCAGTTCTCAAGGACTCTTTCTCTATTTTATCTTTTGTTCGGGTTCTGTTCTCTGCAAAATTTTAGAGATTTCCTTCTCTGTTATGGCCTCAATGAGGTTTATCAGATGATCCCTTAGCATCAAGTTCGCAACCTTCTTTTCATTATCCAATGGAGAGCTCTACGCATTCTCCTTATCCATTTGTATATCTTTCTTCCAGGATGGTTCTAGACCCATCCTGTTCCTTTTGTCAGAAGGGAACTCCAGTCAGCTTGGCTTGTCATACCTAGTGGTACTTTGGGCTGATATTCTGCAGTTTTGGCCATGCTTCCATTCATGGGAGTGGTTGATAATTCAACCACTGGTTCTCTATTCATTAACTGATTTCTCTCCTTGGGATCCGAAGGAGGTTTATTCTCCTCATCAAGGGAATTTGGGGTTATTTGATATAATGACCCTCCCTTATAGTTTTCACATTCTTTCTTCTAGTGATATCATGGACAGTACATTCAAGTCTTCACCCCCACAGTCATTTATTGGAAACTCAAACAATAATACATTTACACTCTCCACATGCCTTAGCATGGTAAATCCTATTTTATGATTAATTACAAGTTGGGGGAAACATGGGTGTTACAAATTCTCTGATTTTGAACTATACTTAGCATTATGGCACTTTGTATCGATGTCAAGGTATGAATTACAACTCATATATTTATTAGCAGGTCCCACGATAAGAGGGAGAATCAACGGCCCAAAACCACATTACATGAGTGTGAATGATAATGTTGTCAAACTCCCACAAATACGAGGAATTACAACCCAACACTATAATGAAGAGATCCACATAATTAGGCATGTACATCCATCGATCAAACAACGATGAGGGAAAAGACAGAACTGTCAGGTATTTTTTATATTTTTGAATAAATTACATCCAACCTAGTCAATCATATTATGCTCTCTATCACCGAGGGAATTTATTTAGGAACTCCTAGTATATTTTTGAATGGATTCCAAATCCCTCATAGTGCAATACTAGAGAGATCATGAATATCTACAATCAATAGGAAATAGAGAGAGATATTTGAATAGGTAGGGGCGATCAACCATACTGACTTATGGTTGCTAGATAAAATGAATAACAAAAAATACCTTGAGTGTTACATATTCAAACATACCATTGGTTTTTGTGAGTGGCTGTGTTTGATATGTAGTTGGAGATAAACCTATGTTTGAAAACATACTAAGCAAGATGATGGTGTGGAATCTATTGGTAGCTTCAAATCTTCAACCGGTTCAAGGTAAGTAATTCACTATACTTGTTATTATGCACCCATTGTTTACACTTGAGAAATTATAACCACCCATATCTTTGTCTTTCATCAATAGAAAAAGATCCAAAGAAGTTTCTAGGAGGACTAGAACCTAGATATAGCTAGGTAGGGGAAGGCTATGATGGAGTGAGAATATTGTTGAAACAAGTACAAGACACCCCTATTTAGGTAGGAAACAACTTGATTGAGAATATCTGTTTGAGCATACATGGCCTTTGGTTATGATGAGAATATGTGTTTGAGTGTAAATTCTTGCAAGAGGAAAGATAAAACAACAATAAATTCAAGGTTGTTTTTTTTTATTAAATTAGATGCCCATCCATGTTATGAATATATCTAGAATTTATGTTGCAGATGTAGTGAAATTGAATAAGACCACTATCGGGGCATGGAAAGCAAGGCACATTTGTAGAGTATGGATGCAAATTGTTGAAGAATATGGATGGAAATGGTGAGTAATCCTTAGTTATTTAAATCCACAAATTGCTTTATTTATTGTGATTTAAATATGCATATTTCTTCAATTGGAGATGGTACAAATGAACTAGACATGGAAGTAGAAATGAGAATGAATGGAATATGAGAAGTAGAAGAGAGAGTAGTGGAAGGTATAGAATAAGTGTCATGGAAAAAGAAATAAATTTCATGTCTAGCAAAGGCGGTATATATATAATGTAAAAAAACACAACACATCAATTCCAATAGTCCCTACAGCCTTGAGGCAGGGACTGATAAATCCAAGGAAAAATAGGATCAAGATTTTTTTTTTCAAAACTCCCTTCTACCAGTAATAGAAATATATATGCAATAACCTATATAACATAATGAAAACACTCCCTCAAACTGATGAATATATATTCAAAAGTTATGGAATGACACTTTTGACTCCTCACACAAAATCCTTTGAGGAAGATGTTCTGGGGAATAGGGTGGAACCTGTTACAAAATAGACACACAATTTTGCAAATAATCAAAGAGGGAATAAAATTTTGAAGAAAAAGGTGGTGTCTAAAGACATTGTTACAACACTTAATAACAACACACTATGATCAAAACATCACAATGCATATTGGACATCTTGTACACAATAATGAAATCACTTGATCACTTGATGATAATAACCCATTAGGTCTGCTATTTATAGTTTCAAGGTCTAACCAAATTCCATGAAATCGAGAGGATCTTTTCCACATATAACATTTAGTTGTTAGAGTTGACCCTATCAAATCTACGTTGTATAGTCAGCTTGACAAGGATTCTCGAATTCACCATTCATGCGTCTAAATCATAGTGAGTTTCTCAACTAGTTGATCCACAGACTGACTATCTTTAACTGTTGGTCAATTTTCCAACCAACATACTTGTTTACTACTCAACTAACTAATGTAGAGATCTTATTGATCGCCCAACCGATGACTTCCATATGTAGTTCGAATGCTCCACTGACTGATTCCAAGAGAAGTGTGATGAA
>JZKD02S1867933.1:246044-287977 GCA_000966675.3 Picea glauca
CAAGCATTGTATGGATCTTGATAAATCTAGCTTCATATAAAGGCTTAGTGAAGATATCAACAAACTAATCATTTGTTCTACAATATTCAAGAAAGACAACATTCTCATGAACCAACTGTCTCAAATAGAGAGCATGGAGCTCAACATGCTTAACCTTATTGTGGGCAACAAGATTTTCTGCAACTTGAATGGAACTCTAATTACCACAATAGATTTTAGTTGAGGTATGAACAGGAAATCCAAGTTCACCCAAAAGTTGGCGGATCTAGATTGCTTCAGTACTTGCGTGAATGGTGCCATGATATTCTTCTTCGGTAGTCGACAAGGAGATGACCCTTTGTTTCTTGCATGACCACACCAATGGTCTAGTGCTTAGGTGAAACACATAGCCATAAGTGGACTTTTGATCATCACTGTCTCCAACCCAATTGGAGTCAATGAAGTCGACCAGTGAATCTGAAATTCGACAAGACTTGATACCAAAATGAGCGGTACCCTTGACAATTCATTTGACATATTTCTAGTGTCTTTCTCTGGGGTCCTACAAACACCAAGAAACCACACTAACAACAAAAGAAATGTCAGGTCGACTATGAGTAAGATAAAATATAAGACCACTGAGCAATTTTTGATAAAGTATAGCATCAACTATGAGAGATTGAAACGTTTTGGTGAGCTTTACTCCAGTTTGAAAAGGAGTAGCACAAGGCTTGCAATTAGAAATGAAAAAACTATCACACAGTGGTAATACTTGAAGATCCAAGAAATAATGTAGAGTTAATATTTTTCATGTCAAAGGAGTCATCAAGTTGTTTCTTCAATCTAAGAATGATATCAAATTGTTATTTCCATTAATGACAATGTCATCGACATATACAACAACAATAAAAATGTCTCCATTCGTATGGAGTACATGCAAGTTGTGATCAGATTCACAACATTTGAAACTGAATTGAAGAAAGAAACTATCGATCTTAGCATACCAAGCTCAAGGATCTTGCTTCAAACCATAAAGTGACTTATTGAGTCAAGAAACCAACTTAGAAACTATCACAAAACCAAGAGGCTATTTGATGCAAACCCCCTGCCTCTCCTAGGGTCTGTTCGACCTCCCAATCAAGGATCGATCAATTTTGGAGTCGGATCGACTCTTAGTCTCTTCTTGAACCCCAAATTTAGCTTACATAGACCCTATTTAGTTCTTCGTGTAGGTTCTTTGAAAGCCATGGGTGCTTTTCCTGGTGCTTTTTCTCTGAAGAAATTTTTTAAATGACAGGAGCTAGCTCCCTCTGATAGGCCCCTCTCCTTCACTTGACCACAGGCTATGACCTGGGACTTGACCCTTGGACCCCGTCCAATTTGGAAATTCGGAAGCTCTTCCACCCTTGCACAAGATTTCTCCCAGAGTGACTCTTCTTCGAACACACGTATCTCTGCCACATGTCCTCCTTGGACTCAATGGTCCATATTCACCCTTGCACTTCGTCTTTGTGACTTCAGCAGAATGACCCTTTTTTCCTCGCAAATTCTCCCAGAGATCTGGTCTCTCAGACCTCCAAATCTTTTGACACTTGTCCACCGGGTAACAAGTGGTCACAATTGCTTCACTCCTTCGAGACTTTGGTGATATTGGCTTCTTTACACTCTCTAATCCTTTGAATACACTAAGTGTCGAAGGATCTTGAAGGCTATACTTTATGCAACTATCTCATATCTGACAGTCATCAGCTTCCTGGCGATATCCCACTAGGTCTCCACCGTAGATTTTCTTGAACTCTTCCCCTTGGAGTAATTATGGTCACTGGACCTCCTGAGATAAACTTCCCTAGGTATGTTAGACCTCTATCTTCCCTTGATGCACTCCCTTCTAAATTTTAGACATTCGGACTTAGAAAATTTTCTAAGTCTTTTCTCCTCAAAGACTCAAATAACTATCTCTTCTGATCTTGTTCCTCCAAGGTTTTAAAACCTTGGGTGCACACCTTGTGACCATGTAACTCTGCAACACTTGATTTTTCTCCCCTTAACCAGGATTCTGGGAACGACTCGACCTACACACTCCTTGCGTGGCTCTGTGCTTTCTTTGCACTAATGCTATCAAAGATTCAATGTTATCTCTCCTAAGCTTCTCTGAGTTAAACTTAACTCTGTGAACACACTCCTTGTGGACAATGTGCACTCCTTGTATGAGCTCTCAGAATACAAATAATTGAAACTTATTCTAACTTTACAAATTTGTGTATTTAACCACAAAATACATTCACAAGAACAAGAATAAGTAAAAACATAGAATTTAAATGAACAAAAAAGCCTACCATTCATTCAGATAAACATAGTAACAACAACACAAAACATTGAGATTAAAGATCCTCTGTTTTACTCATTCAAATTTGAAAATACATAGATACAGGTAGTCCTCCACTACTCCTTCAACAACTCATACAACGCTCTTAGGATCTCAACAACAACAACTCTCTCCTTCTCTCGCTAACAACTATTACAAAATGAGCAACATCCTTTACAAATGAGCGACAACAACAACCTTCTTTGGGAATATGATACAAACATATATACAAGGGGCGATTCATCAAGAATTTCCCCCCAACAACCTAATGCTATCCTATCAGGATTTATGAATCCACCTACTAAGGACTAAGAATTTAATAGCATTTACAAATAAGATAAGGGTTGATGTGCAACCTCCATATAATATATCCTTTACATTAAAGTGATATTTATCCAAGAGGATATTTGGGGATGGCCTCAGCCTTCAATCATTAATTACATTTATTTTCATAAAATTTCAAATTCAAAAAGGTGCGCTCTCCTTTGTGTAGTCCAAATCAGCTCCATAAATGTGTTGGTTGATGTGTTGTTATCCAACATATCCTCTTTAAATGCTGATGTAGATGCTCCTACATCATACTCCTCTGGCCAAATATTCATGGAATCATGTCCATGAGCTCATGCACCGTCTTTCCTAGCTTCAAAATGTCTGCTTCACATACCTAGCTGACATCTTCTTCTGGATGGCCTTTCCACTTAACCAGATATTCAAAGTAAGTCTTTCATCAGGTCCTTTTTCCAATCATTTGATATAAGATCTTCTCCATCAGGGGCTTCTCTTCTATAGGAATTTGTTTCTCCCACTTCAAGTTGAATCTCTCTCCTATGTTGATCAACTATGTCCTTGTCATTTTTATTGTTGTCTTGCAGCTACTCCTAGATATCACCATGAAGATTTTGCATCTCTGCAGCAAAATATTCTGCTCTTGCACTTCTAAATTTATTCTGTCCCAAATTTCTTAGTTCCAATATCCCTCTTGGGTACATTCCATACTTCTCCCTGTAATCCTATTTGGTGAATCATTGTATGCAAATTATGCTTGTGGCAGAATCTAATCCCATTGGATGTTATTCTTTGTGACTAAGATCCTCACAAATCCCCTAAACTTATGTTTACTACCTCAGTCTATCCTTCTGTATGAGGGTGATATGTTGAACTGAAGGAAAAAAATTTCCCAATATTCTTCCACGACATTCTCCAGAAATGACCAACAAATTTGGTTTCCTTATTTGAGACAATTCTCCTGACAAAACCATGTAGTCTTCCAACTTCTTTGAAAAATAGACTGGCTATGTGTGTAGCATCATTTGTCTTTTGGCATGGTACAAAGTGTGCCATTTTGGAAAAAAATTCAACTACCACAAATATGGAATCACTTCCCCTCTGGGTTTTTGGTAATCCCAACACAAAATCCATGCTTATAGCATCCCAAGGCCTAATCAGAATAGGAAATTGTTGATAAAGACCAGTTTTTGTTGTCTTCTTTTTGCATACTGACAAATTATGCATTTTTTCACAAATTTCTTCACTTCAGATCTCATACCTGGCCAATATTATGATCTACTAAATTGTGTGAATGTTTTATCATGGACAAAATGTACTGCTAGGCCTCCACTATGCTTTTCTTTCAACAGATTGTCTCTCATTGAGCATTTTGGTATGCACACCTGGCTTCTTTTGAACAACAGTCTATCCTGAATCAAATATTCCATCCATGAGATCTTATCCCTTAGTAAATGATTTTCACAGGCTTCATAATCTTCTTTGAAGTCTGCATCTTTACCATACATTTCCTTAAATTATTCAAACCCTAAGGTTTCCACTTTGAATTCCTGCATAATCAAACACCTCCTACTCAAAGAATATGCAACTTTATTTGCACTACCAGAAATATGTTTGACAACAAAATTGAAATTATGCATAAATTCCACCCACTTTTCATGCCTCTAATTCAACTTCTCTTGCTTGGTAATGAACTGTAGAGCTTGATTATCACTATATAGCACAAACTCCTTGGGAATAAGATAATGCCTCCATTTTCAAGGCTTGAATCACTGCATAGAATTATTTCTCACATGTGGAGTACTTTTTCTTGGTAAGATTCAAATTCTCACTGAAATATGTTACATGTAAATTATCCTAACTCAAGACTACTCCAATTTCTACTCAACTAGCATCACACCTTACCTGAAATCTCTTTCCAAAATCTGGCAGAACCAGAATTGGTTGTTCTCTGATCTTATCCTTCAATATCCTAAATCTCTTCTCAGCCTCTTCTGTCCACTTAAAATATTTGTGTTTCTTCTTCATAGTGTCTAATATTGGTGCACACATACCACTAAAATTTCTAATGAATTTCCTATACAAACTTTTTAATCCATGGAAACTCCTTACCTCAAATATACTCCTTGGTGATGGCCAATATCTGATAGCTCTCACCTTTTCTGGATCCATCTTCAGCTCACTGGAAGAGATCAAAAACCCCAAGTATATCAGTTTCATCTTCATAAAAGATGACTTCTTTAAATTTATTAGCAACTTCTCTTGCTGCAACCTTCTCATCACCAATGTCAAGTGTCTCAAGTGCTCCTCCTCAGTTTTACTGAATACTAGTATATCATATAGATATACGATGACAAATTTACCTATGAAGTGTTTGAGTAATTCATTCATCAACCTCATGAATGTACTTGGGGCATTTGTTAAGCCAAATGGCATAACAAGCCACTCATACAACCCTCCATTTATCTTGAATGTTGTTTTCCATTCATCTCCCTCTTTCATCCTTATCCGATGATAACCACATTTTAGATCTATCTTTGAAAAATAACTCGTTCCACTTAAAAAATCCATCAAGTCATCCATCCTGGGTAAAGGAAATTTGAACATGATACTGATCTTATTGATGGCTCTGGAGTCTGTATACATTTTCCATCCTCCATCCTTCTTAGGAATCAATACAGTTGGTACAACACATGGGCTTAAGATTTATCTAACTAAACCCTTCTCCAAAAAATCTTGAACCTGATTCTTGACCTCTTCATTCTCTTGAGGTGTCAATCTATATGCCTCTTTATTTGGCAAGCTTTCTCCTGGAATAATATCAATGTGATGGCTGATGCTCCTAATGGGTGGCAATGAGCAAGGTAACCCGTCTACTACTATAACAACAAAAGTTTTGAGTAGCTCCTGAATTTCTTCAGGCAGATCATCCACAATAGTAATTGTAAGGATGACTCTAGGATTTCTCACCACTGCAAACTACATCTCCTGCCCCCTCTTGAATTCATTCAATATCTACTTCCCACTCATGAGAGTATTCTTGGGTTGGCTTATTCCTTCACCTTCTTATCTTCTATTGGAAGCAACATGTGTGTCCTACCATTCTTCTCTAGGGTGTAGGTGTTTTTCCTCCCATCGTGTATGAAATTTCTATCAAACTGCAATGGTCTTCCCAATAAAACATGACATACATCCATGAGAATTACATCACATAGAATTTCATCTTTGTATCCTCCTATTTTAAATTCAACTTGGAATTGTTTACTTACCATTACCTGGTGTCCTTTTTGCAACCACGAAAATTTATATGGATTTGGATGTGCAGTAGTCTCCAGCTCCATTTTTTCCACCATCTCTGTGGATACTAAATTATCAATGCTTCCACTATATATAATCACTTTGGAAACTATGTCCTTGGTCTTGCAAGAAGTCCTAAACAAAGAGTTCCTCTGTACTAGTGCTTCCACCTCCTTCTCTGGTTTCAATAGAATTTTCCTCATCATGAGGGATCTTCCATATTCAACAAATCATGCCTCAACATTCCTTTTCTGGACTTCAGAAATGTGATCTTATCCTCCTCCTTTATTTTTCTCGGATCATTCCCAAGACATATGCCCTGTCTTTCCATAGACATAGACTCTTATCTCTCCTCCTCTTCCTCTTCCGCTTCCTTGAGGAAAATAATTCCTTCCACCATACTATCTTTGTCTGGAGTTTCCTCCTCCTTCTGTATGATTGTGGGGTTTCTCAGTTTTAGCCTTGGGTTTCTGGGACTTGTCATGGACAATTCCCTTACCTCTGTGTGGGCATTTTCCTCTGCCTCGTTGGCTTTGTTTTTTGGCCAAACTCTCTTCTTCTTTTAGGGCATCCTGATAAGTATCTTTAACTGTACTCATAGTCACTATGTTGATTTCATCCTGGATTTCATATCTCAGGACATTAATGTATCTGGAAGCCTTCTCTTCATCAATTTCACAGTGACTAGCTCTGATGTTCACCCTATAGAACTCTTATGTATACTCTTTTACTGTCAAACCCTTTTGTATCAGGTTTTTTAGTCTCTTGAACATATTTATTTGATAATCATTGGTATGAATTTAGCCTTTATCTTGGCTACCATTCTTTCCCAGCTTTTAATTTTATTTTTACCTTTGCTTCTTCTATCAGCCTGCAATTCGTCCCAACACATTGTTACATGCCCTTTTATCCTTCTGGCAACATGTTTTACCTTCTTCTCATCATCAACCTCCTCATAGTCAAAGTATTTGTCCGTTGCTCTTATCCAATCCAACAATTCTTCCAGATCTAAATTTCCTTCATATATTGGGATCTCTATTTTTTCTCTTGCTCCCAATTTTACAACAGATTTAAGCAAGCCTTCTTCTACAACATATTCTACTACAACTCCTTCAGCCTTCATCTCTTAACTTTTATCCTCATTGATGTCACCTCCATCTGGGGCTCTCTTATGTGCAGTTTCCATGGCATCTAGCCTTGCACGGAGTCTCCCCATTTCCTCCTCCATTACTGGATTTGCTATAGGTCTGTCCCTACCTCTTCTTGGCATCATGGTGCTAAGATTTCTTCACACAGAGCTTAAATTATGGCTTTGATACCACTTGATGCAAACCCCATTCCTCTACCAGGGTTTGATCGACCTCCTAGTCAAGGATCGATCAATTTTGAAGTTGGATCAACTCTTAGGCTCTTGTTGAACCCCATTTTTTAGACTACACAAGCCCTCCTTAGTTCTTCGTGCATGTTCTTTGAAACCCGTGAGTGCTTTCTTGGCGCTTTTTACCTGAAGAAAATTTTTTTAAATGATAGGTGCTAGCTCCCTTCACTAGGCACCTCTCCTTCACTCAACCATGAGCTATGACCTGGGACTGAACACTTTAACCCCACCCAATTTGGGACTTCAAGAGCTCTTCCACCCTTGCACAAGATTTATCTCGGAGTGACTCTCCTTCGAACACATGTATCTCTGCCATGTGTCTTCCCTGGATTCAATAATCTAGATTCACCCTTGCACTTCAACTTCGAGACTTCAGCGGAATGAGCCTTTACTCCTCACAAATTCTCTTGGAGATTTGGTCTCCCGAACCTCCATATTTGTTGACATTTGTCCACCGGGGAATGGATGGTCATGATCACTTGGTTCCTTCAGGAATTCTGAGATCTCAGCTCCTTTACACTCTCTAAGCCTCTGAATACAGTAAGTGTTGAAGAATCTTGAAGTCTATCCTTCGCGCAACTATCTCAAATCTGACAGTTGTCAACTTCCTGGGGATATCCCACTAGGTCTCCACCATAGATTTTCTTGAAATCTTCCCCTTGGAGGAATTATGCTCATTGGCCCTCCTAAGCTTAACTTCCCCAGGTATGTGAGAGCTCTGTCTGTCCTTGGTGTGCTCCCTTTGAACTTTTAGATGTTCCGACTTAGAAAAATTTCTAAGTATTTTCTCCTCAAAGACTCAGATCACTATCTCTTATGAGCTTGTTCCTCCAAGTGTTTCGAGATTGGAAGTCTGCAACACTTGACTTTTCTCCCCTTAAATAAGAGTCTGGGAACAACTTGGCTTGCACACTCCTTATGTGGCTCTGTGCTTTTTTCTCACTACTACTATCAATGATTCAATGTTATCTCTCCTAAGCTTCTCTAAGTTAAACTTAACTCTATCAACACACTCCTTGCAGACAATAAGAACTCCTAGCACGAGCTCTGAGAAGAGAAACAATTGAAACTTATTCTAACTCTACAGATTCATGTATTTAACCGCAAAATACATTCACAAGAACGAGAATAAGTAAAAATAGAGAATTTAAATGAACATAAATCCTACCATTCATTAAGATAAACACAATAACAACAACACCAAACATTGGGATTAAAGCTCCTCTATTTTACTTGTTCAAATGATAAAATACATAGATACAGGCAATCCTCCACTACTCCTTCAACAACTCATACAATGCTCTCTAGCTCTCAACAACAATATCTCTCTCCTTCTCTTGCTAACAACTACTACAAAATGAGCAGCAGCCTTTACAAATGAGCAACAACAACAATAACAACAACAACCTTCTTTGGGCATAAGATACAAATATATATACAAGGGGTGATTCATCAATCATTTACCCCCAACAACCTAATGCTATCTGATCAGGATTTATGAATACACCTACTAAGGACTAAGAAGTTAATAACATTTACAAATAAGATAAGGGTTGATGCACAGCCTCTCTACAATATATCCTTTACATTAAAGTGATATTGATCCAAGAGGATATTTGGGGATGGACTCAGCCTCCAATCATTAATTACATTTCTTTTCGTAAAATTTCAAATTCAAAAAGGTGTGCTCTCCTTTGTGTAGTCCAAAACAACTCCATGAATGTGTTGGTTGATGTGTTGTTCTCTAGCTCATCCTCCTCTTTAAATGCTGATGTAGATGCTCCTACATCACTATTCCATGAAAATTTCCTCAGATAGGTATCCATGATGAAAATCACTCTTCACATCCATATGATGGATTTTCCATCCAAAACAAGCAATAAGGGAAATAATCAATTGAACATAGTTCATCTATGCAATAGGGGAAAAGGTCTCAATGTAGTTGATACCTTCTTGTTGAGAAAATCCCTTTGTAACCAAGCGAGATTTATGTCACTCAAAAATACCTTCGGAGGTAAATTTGGTCCTATAGACCTATCAACACTTCACAATATTATTTACTTGTGGTTGGGGAACTAAGGCCCAAGTGTTATTCTTCGACAAAGAATCAATTTATGTTTACATATCATGTTCCCATTCAGGTCATCCCTGAGCATTTGAGTAGGAAACAATATAATAAGTTTCCAGTACACGAGTTAGCAATACAATGTTGGTATGTTTCTTTTGACTTCGAGTTTTGCATCCAAAGGAAATATCACCAACATTAGGTCCAGTAGCTTCAATTTTCTTGGCAACCTCTCCGGGTAGACAAGAAATGGGTAAACTTAAACTAATGTTCATTGTACAAGTTCGATAAAAAATCGAAAAAAAATTAGTCGACGGAGATGGAGGACTAATCAAAACATATATCAACAGACTAATTGAATTAGAGGTTGACAGTCTAGTTGAAACAAGAACATAATTCAAGTGTCCAGTCAAAAAACTGAAAATGGAATAGGAGATCCAAATTTAGAAACAACATCAAAGTGATCATCCTGTAGTAATCCAGAATAGGAATTCAACAACTTGATGCCAGAAGACTTCTCATCAAACCACACATTTCTTCTGATAATTATTTGTTGCTTGACAATATCAAATAGTCAATAGGCCTTGGAATCTTCAAAGTATCCCATCATGATGCAAGCATGACTCTTTACATACAACTTATTTCTGCAATCATAGGAAATATGATCCTAGGTAACAAATCCAAACAAACAAAGGTGGATGACTGAAGGCTTCTTTCCACACCATTGTTCAACTAGAGTCACGGAAGGAAAAACTTGAGTCAAGATGTGATTGAGCAGATAATTTTCACAATATACAACTTTATCCTAGAATCAAGGAGGCATATCTTTGGCCCGCAAAAGAAATCTAGCCATTTCGACTAACATTCGATTTTTTCATTCTGTGACGCCATTTTTCTAAGGTGTGTAAGGAACCAATCACTGCTAGTCAATACTAGATCAAACTAGGTATTCTTCAAAAAGTCAATTTACATACTCACCAACGTCTTCTGATCTCAGGCACTTGATGGGTCGACCACATTGCTTTTCAACAAAGGCTCTAAATTCTTTCAAGTTTTCAAAGACAAGATTCTTATTCCTCATAAAATAAACCCAATTTAAACGAAAGAGATCATAAATGAAAGTTAATATATACCTTGCACTTGCAAGGGAAGCTATATTAATGCAAAAAACATCACTATGAACTAGATCCAACTGGTTATGTTCTCACCACGCTTTGCTAGAGTCAAAAGGTTCATGTTGATTCTTTCCAAGCAAACAACCTTTACATAATTGTTCAAGGGGAAACACTTTAGGTATAACAACAACCATATTCTAAGTTTCCATCAACTACAGACTTTGAAAGCTTAGGTTTCTAAGTCTTTCATGCCAAGTTCGACTTCACTCATTAGTGTGAGAAACAAGAGAAATTGGTTCATTGTTGGGTCGAGTAATGTAACAAAATGTATACAAAATATCCTTCGAGTCAAGAAACCCTCTGGCAAAAATCGATTGATCTTTCTTCAAATATCGAACAAAGAATTGATCTGGAAAAAATTATACAATATTATTTTTCTATGTTAACTGAGCAACAAACAATATATTGGCACTAAGATTTCATACATGATAAACATCGACAATTATCCCATGTCAACAGGAAACATCACTCCGACCAACAATATTGAGAGAAAAATCATCAACAACATAATCTTCTTCTCCTCAGTTTTATTCAAGGATGTGAACAAGGAATCATCCTTAGCCATATGATGATTGCACCTAGATTCGAATACCCCTTCATTCTATGCAGAATGAGACAACAAGGATTGAAAAGTTTCAACTTGTAAGGTGAAATTATCAGTGGGTTGACAAATAACGAAGACATCTCCTTCAATGCATTTAACCTTCTCCTGTAAATTCGCTCTCTTCTTGTAGCAAAATTTCTCCACGTGTCCAGTTTTTCCAGAGTGCTGACATGTTTTATTCTTTCGAGTTTGATGGGGTGCATCTATTTTCCCTTTAGGTTTTTGGTTGTGACATCTAGGTATCTATGTAGATGTATCAAACTATACTATTTCCCTATTATTCGATTTTCTATTTCCCTTGAGCAAGTGAGCTTGATGTTTACCACCAAGATTACATTCTCCAAGCAGTCTATGTTGATTAGTAATCAAAAGACCACAAAAAGATTCAAAGTTGTAGTCGTTACCATATTCCTTGCATGCCTACCATTTGGTGTATAAAGTTGAAACAAACACATTGAATGGTGTTCTCAAATTCATCAAGACCAACTCGATGAGTTGTCCATCTTTCTTCTGATAATTCTTTCCAAATTTTACAATTTCAACTGGATTTCCTTAACACATGTTAGATAGTCCTTTATTTTGTCAAAAGAATGAGGATCGAGAGATATCAACTATTTCTCCAACTGCATGATGTGGATTTCATCAACTCTATTGAACAACAACTTCATATTCTTCTAGAATTGATGAGGGAAGTTGATTCCACTAAGGTGAAAATGAATCTCCCACAAGATATAAGTCATGATGACTCTCATAGACTCATCCTTCTTCCCATAAACAACGAAATTTTCATGATCATTTGTTGGATCTGGAATCAAAGTCTTTGTAAACATCCACAATCATTTAGTATTCAATATGGTTTCCATGTCTAGTGCCGATACTACATAATTTGATTTGTTCAAAATTACAGAATAAATATTTGAATTCATCTTTGATATCTCGAAAGAAATGTCCTATTTCAATAAGTTCCAACTGGAAAACCATCATCCCAGAGTCAATCACATGAAAAATTAGACTCAACTAGGTTTGTGGATAATAGGTGAGGTTTCAAAGCATCAACTATGATACCATGTTTGGGAATAGGGTGGAACCTGTTACAAAATAGACATACAATTTTGCAGATAATCAACGAGGGAATAAAATTTCAAAGACAAAGGTGGTGCATAAATACACCATTACAACACTAATAACAACACACTATGATCAGAACATCACAATGAATATTGGACATCTTGTACAGAACAATGATATTAGTTGATCGCTTGATGATAATGACCCATGAGGTATGTTATTTATAGCTTCAAGATCTAACCAACTTTCATGAAATCGAGAGGATATTGTCCACATATAATTTTCATTTGTTAGAGTTGACTCTTTCAAATATGCATTGTCTAGTTGGCTCGACAAGGATGTTGTACCTGACCATCCATGCATCTTACTCGTAGTCGATTTCTCATCTGGTCAATCCCCTATCTAACTATCTTCGACTGTTGGTCAATTGTTCGATAGATAGACTTGTTGACTACTCGACTAACTAATGTAGAGAAATGTTCAATCACCTGACCAACTTCTTCTAGATGTAGGTCTATCACCTAACCAATTGATTCCAAAAGAAGTGTGATGAACCATCATGAATTGATGTTCCAAAAATATGTGCATACAATACAACTAAGAACTGAATATGTCCAAATTTGGAAAGACTCCATAGTAACAATTGTTATTCATACCATGTATATTTACTACTAAAGTGTTGGATGTATGTTGCTTACCTTAATTTATAGGAACATGGAATGTAAAATTATTTGTAATAAGCAAGTGGACAATTCAAGTTTAACTTTTCATGTTGATAACACATTCTATTTGTATGGATAGGAATATTGAAGTGATAAGTTTTATATTCAAATTTTTATAAATATGAAAGGATTTTAACAAATAACTTATTACTTTAATGTTTTAAATATGGTTTATGCATATGTCATAAAACCTCTCTTAAAAACACAAACCCATCCCCAACAAACTTGTTATGCCCAAGGCATATATATAGGGGTAGTTGTTTCCCAAAACCTATCAATAGCTCAAAACTTGTTGTCCAAACCACCTTGTACCTATACAAATCCAGTTGTCAAACATTTCACGCTCCAGTAGTTTTCACCACCTTTTTTGTCTTTATTTGTGCAGGCTTTGAATTTTTCTTGTTTCGCATGCCCTAAAATTTGAAGTCGAATGAGTCTTGGCTTGCAACAACAAGAAATTCAACAGTAATTCATGCATTCATGGGAACATAAATAAACTACCAGCATTCCATCTTTATTACAAGTATTGTGCAATGAGGTGTTTGTCTTATCTAGGTCTTGCATTTGAGAACACAAGAGTTCTAGTGAGCTTATTTTCCAACAAATATATCCAAGTGACATTAACTAAATCACCCAATGTGTAAGGTATTGAATAACTAAATTGATTGGAATTCAAAGCATTGTTAGAACAAAATATGTTTAGAATTAGCATCTAAATCTATTATGTTTAACTACTATAAAATCCAGAACATAAATAATTGTTATGGTCCATGATAATCTTACAAAAATTCAATATTAACCAATTTTTCCAATCCATCTGGGATGATCCCACTAAAATTACAGTCGATTAGAACCTTGAGTATGCCTCAATTTTTTTTTTATTGCAAATTGACTGGAAATACTATCATCTATTGATATTAAAGAGAATTCCAACCTACATTTGTGCTAGTGATTCCATACTTGATGATGAGTTAGGTTAGTGCACTCAGAAATTTTGAAGGTTAGTCAATCTTTCTAGGGTTCATGGAAGTAGTACAATCAATTGCTAGTTGTATGATAATTCTCCACAGTGCCTAACAATAGTCTATAACAATCATTGCCATTACTCATTCATATATCTATTCTATAAGACATAAACAACTTAAGTGACTTCCAGTGTTTGAAGCTCAGTAAGATGACCAATATCGTGTGGAATATTTACCTGAAGCCCCATGGTTGATAGTGTCATGTACAAGATAATTAATTTTGTGACAAACCCTTTATAGCAGAACTCTAGATGCCAACTAATGTGGATATTGGTTGTTAATCAAAATGTGAGACTTTGGGAATTCAACAAGGTACTCACATTATTGATACACATTCAACCTATGTATTTGTATGGGAATTTGCAATCATGGATAGGCACAATGGTTATTGAAGTCCAGACCAAATACCTTTATGGGTTTTATACATTTAATGAGATATCCCCTTATTGGTAGAAGATCCACCCATGAAAAAGAAGATAAATATGAAACACAATCTCAAACATGTGAAAATAGCTTAGAACTAAGGTTGTTACATAAATAACAATCACAAAGTTGAGTAGGGGATGCTAACAGTGAATTTATTTTAATGGATTTGTGTAGATGAACTCAACTTATTGGGAACCACGGGGATCAAAACTGCTCCAATTTTGTGGCATCATGTTTCCCAAATGTTATTTCAGTGTATTGAGAATGGTAGCCACAAAAGAAAACCAAAATACATATAATACTATCTGGAGTTCCGATCAAGTTTTGTGATGCTACAGACAAAATTTTCAATTCTACAAATAATAGAAATGGTGAAAACTGAATATAATAAAGACCCCATGGATGTCAAAGTCGAATGGGTTTGCTAGCTAATCATTGTTGATGTTTGCAAGGGATGAAACTCCGATGCATATGCAAAGAATAAATATAATAATAACTAGACCAAAGTATGAAGTCCCCATGAATTCCTCTATTGAATTAACAATGCTTCTCTAAACTAGATGTTAGGGACACTGCATAGATTTCCTCATCATGCACACACCATCGTGGATATACCATTTAAATAAAATATATGCTATAATCATTCCTCAATTCCTCCCACGAAGCTCATCACCTAGTGTTTTCCAAATCCTTTGATCTTGGCATCCAATTTCACGTTCTTATAGTGATGGGTAAACTTAATTTTTATCTCCACATTTTGAACTACACTCAATGAACATGATGCATGTCTAGGACACAAAAATAAGTAGATGTTTGTTTAGACAATAATATGTTGCTACTCATCCATAGTTATTTTTTAGATTTAGACTGCGTAAGAGAGTTTTTAAATTTCCGACGTTTCAAGTAGTTCACTACTTATCATCAGGGAATATAAATATAAGGAGAATAATAAGGTGACTAGCTATTATTAGAATGATGTAATGAGATAAGTACAAGTTTGATGGAGGTAATAATTAAATTAAATAAATTAGATATGGAAAAGAATGGTAGCATTGTAAATAGGTTGTCTTGTAGAAAGAGATGAAAAGGAAGCAAAGGAAATGATTTAGTGTTGGAGGTTACGTAAGAGGTTAATAAGTGGAGCCCAAGATTGGATAAGTTGGAAACAGTCTTTTTTATTGATATTATTAGGATGTTTCTCAATTTATATGGCTTCTCTGATGAGGCAGGTAGAGTAATGAGGATCTCTAGCTAAAATTTTTAATGGGTCCAAGCAAATCATGTGTTTGGTATTGGAAGAGTGTTTGGCAATGGCAAATTTTTTGGTTATGTTATCCCCCATTTCTAGGGATAACTAAGGAGATGATGTCTCAAGGACCTCAGGTTCCATACATGCAGTATCGAGAGACAGACCACCAGAAAAAAACACACATCACACCACCTGTTAACACTCGGAACTGAAATGGGTTGCAGCAAATAAATCCCGAGGCAACCTCGAACCACTTTGGATTGGAAGCTTCCCTCCCCCAACTCGAGAGGGATCTCTCAAACAATGTCACAATATGATTTTTAGTAAGCATGAAATGGTGGGCAGATTTATGGGTAAATGATGGTCTTGGATTTTTGAAGTTTGGGGGTTAAACTAGGGAAATGGTCCATTGGGCATGGAGTCAAATGAAAACCGAGGAAAGGAGATAATAGCAGCGATCATATAAATTGCGGAAAGTGAGTCAAAGTAAGTCTATCTTTCAGCGATTTGATAATCATGATGCGGTAGAAGAAAAAGGAAAGGAAAGGCCGATGTAGCAGAGAATATATGCAGAGTTCTGAAAATGTAGACTGGTCTTACACCCACTGATAGCTAGTGCAGAGGAAGGACAGTAAACAATTATAGAAAACCAAAATTCATTTGTTATAGTAGTGGTCGTACTAAAGTATAACGAAACACATCAGTTAGGAAGATAAAATGAAAAGAAGATACAAGAAAACAAACTTGTACACAGTCATGACGGAATAAGGAAGAAATAAACATTATGATAATGACAACACATCAACTGTGGGTAAGTAGCATATAAAATGAAATCCAAACATACTTAACACAACTGAAAAGAAGAAGAACATTCTGAATGAATCAACCGTGATGAATCTCACAGTCTCAAGCAAATACTTCATCTTTATTTCTCCAATCTGGCTTACAAAATAACTCAGCATTACAAAGGAACCCCTCTTTCAAAGAGGTTTCTCCCCCAGCGCGCCCCCCATGCGCTATGTTACCTCCTCCCTCTTTTAAAATCTAAACTAAAACTCTTTTTGTTTAGAGGAATATGAAACGGTTTAGTTTCTGGAACTCTACGAATGCCAGGTGTGTCTGCCAGCTCTTTGAACTGTTACTGATGTAGGGCAGCTAGTAAACGTTTTTTGGTTAGGCGTGCATCACCTGGGCGATACACTTGATAGAATCTTTCTGATGCTGCAATTTCTTCTTTGTGTCCCCTGTCAGTCCAGAATTTGTGGATAGCCTTTCCTCTGTAGCACGTAATAGATCGGACTTTTGCTGGCGTTCACAATTCGCGGATAACGGTTCAACTTTAGCAGGGCGGTGTCCAACCATATTTTTTCAAGGCTCTTTAGCTTATCTAATCCATTTGGCAGGTCTTTCATCTGGCTGCAATTTGTGATTTGCAAATACCTCAACAAAGACGGAAAATTTTCCAAGTTCTTGAAATCATGTATGATGAGTTCTTCCAGTTTGGGAAATGCATTTGATTTTTTAGTTCAAGCACTTTTTGTTGTGGAACAAAGCCATCTTTTTTAGATTAGGGATGTTTTATGTGGCTTTATCATAACTTCCAGCATACCTGTCATCATCTTCTAATATCAATTGCTTGAGGTTCTAAAGAGGATATTTCCAAAAGGTCGAAGCAGGTGTGTGCACTAGCAGCCTTTGTAGACGAAGACTTTCAATACATTGCATGCCCGCCAGGCCCAGTGGAAGAGTGCAGCATTCATGGGTAGAAGACAGGTATTGCAACGAGAAGACCCGCATATTTCCAATGCATTCCCAAGTCTATAGCAAGAGAAAACCTTCAGATAATGATGTCTCACTATTAAATGTTACGGACAGGTGTTGCATGTCAATAAAATATTTGAAACCCGTCCACCCAAAGGCATCGGTCGTTGGTTTCCTGTTGAATACGACTTTTTTCAACTTCAATGTTCGTAAAGAACGGAGCTTCGATAATCTGGAAGGCAACGATTCCAAATTTTTGCAGCCGCTAACATCCAGATAGTGCATTGATGCATGTCTGCCTATTACGGAGTGCAGCCTATGTAGATCTGCACTGTCGCTAACATCGAGAAACAGGAGGCTTCCAAGATCGCTCAAGGATTTAGGCAGCTCCTCTATCTTTGTTCTGGATAAATTTGGGAACTTCACCTGTTTTAAATTCCCGATTGAGCTGGGCAAGGACTTGATACCAGTATTACTTAAATCCAATGCACCCAGATATTTGAGCTTGTCAAAAAATCTTGTGGAAATTGATGTGAGCCTGGTGTTGTCATGCAGCGATAAAATGCAGAGTTCTGGACACCTGATGGCATCCTTGATTCTGGGTATATGGGTTTTAGCTAATGAAATTCTACATGCGTTCTTACGCTCCTGAATGGGGAAGTCTCTCAATATTTCTCCCCACTTTAACACGCTCTTAGCTTCCTTGTGAGATTCAGAAAGATCTAAACCATGAAAAAATTCCTACATTTGGCAATACTTTACCCGCCCATCCACACCGAACTCTGAAGCCTTAAAGTCGGCATAACGTGCTTTTCTATGATGTCTTCTTTATCTACGCCCCTCAAGGCCATTTCCCAGTGACTATCTATCATGCTTTTACTCCTGCCATGGACTTTGTTATTGCTTCCACTGCCTTGGGTACCTTCGTACATTTCTGTAGAATATCTGGGCGGAAAGACTCCAGATGATCCGGAAGTTTTCCATCTTATATTTATTTTTTGGGTTCTCCCAGTCGAGCCCAATCTTCTGCAAAACATTCTTGTCCCACATGTCATCGAGAACAAATAGAGAAGGTTTTTTACTATTTGTTAAATATCTATGAACACGAACAAATACAGAAGCCTTTTCCTGTTCCACATTCTTAATCTCTCCTTCTCCTTGTAAATATCTGTCAATTCTGGCTCTAAGACTTTCTATGGTTACATCGGTGATCTCATCCTCTGGAAGATTGATCTTTTGAGCAATGTCGTGGAGAAGGTGATCAATCTTGTATTTTCCTGATGCAGTCATCCAAACCCGATGCTGGAAACCATTCTGGACCTTTTTACTGTTGAAAAGTTGTCGGATCATAGTAGTTTTGTCCAGGCCTCTTGTTGCCCATATCCAAGGTGATGGCCAATTTTTTTGTATTCCTGATAGTATTCTAATCGGTGATAAGGCACTTTCTCCTCCCCTCACTTTTAGTTCTAGGAGAGTCAATGCATATGAATGCATACAACCTAGGCGAGTTTGAGCCGAAATTAACGAGGTGGTAAAGTCACAAAGACTACAAAGACCAATGACTAACTCTTTTCTAGCGAGGGTCGAAGCTTGCCTTGGTTGTAATATGAGTTCCATGAGAATATAACATGCTATCCCTATGAAGGTCTCTGTGATTCTTACTATAGAAAACTCTGAAGGCGGCTCGACATCCTTTCGTCCAAGAATGACGACTGCTGCAATGAAGGTAGACAGTCCTCCTGCATAACCATACATCTTGCTCTGTCTGAGAAAATTGGTAAATACCACCCATGGTATAAGTGCAATGACTCACAGAAGAATGCATTCTTCCATTACACTGCTCGGGATTACTGCATAGACGAATCCTGCCATGGTACCTTGAGTTCTAATGTTCGGAAGTTTGAAGGTTGACTCTCTGGAAGAGCCCATGCTGATAGAAACTGCAATTCCAACCCTATACCCTCTGTGGTGATTGAATAAAACCCTGAACAAGACTGAAAGACCAAGAGATAAGGAACATTTTAATGTTATAACTACTCTGTTGGTATCTAGGTGGCTTAACAATTTGCAGAGAAACTGCCATATATGTTTAGATTTGGCCACCACCTATGATGACTCTTCCTGTAACACATCAACTCTGACAGATATAGTTCTCAGAGGCAACGCGCATTGGTGGCAATGATTAATCCCTTCTCCGGATTCGGAGTCGGGGTTCCGTGTAGCAATTTGTTGCAGTCTCTCAGCAGAAGGGGCCGAATAATGAAGCAACATGTTTCTGGCTTCTTTACAAACATGCTTCATACTGAACACGAAAAAGAATGTTGGCTGATAATGTTAAAACGCACCTTGCCACTCGATCCAGTGGAAAAAAAAATGCAACAGAACCTTCGGTTCTGCCAGCATTTAATCCAATTGCTTGTCTGTCACAATCAATTACTGGGGACCCTCTTGAGCCTTCTTTTGTCACTAAAGCTTCCTGCATATAAAAAGTATTGAAGTCATTGTACCTATGGCGTCTGATTGATAATATCTATTACAACATAGGCTCCATCTAGGGATGGTACTTTCTCATAAAGTGCCAAGAACTGTAAAGTGCCAAGAACTGTAGACCAGGTGCCTTCATCCATTGGGTGACCTTAACGTGAAAATTGTAATTCTGAGTTCTCCGCCAGTGAAATCACCATCGAAAACTTTTAATGGAATCGCCAGAGCATGTGCAACCAATATGTTCCTATGAATAGCTGCTCAACCAGGCCTTAGGACTATGAAAATGTCGTTCTCCCAGGGATAGATATCAACTTCGAAATTCCCCGTCATTTAATGTGTTTCTAAATAATTTTTTAATGTGTTTCTAAATAATTTTTTCCTTGTCGTTTGTTTGGTGTTTGTTTTTACTTCTCTTTTTTTTTAAGATGAAATTTCCACTATTATTTATTACTATTTATTTTCCTTCCTTTTCATTAATTTTTTTAAATTTTCATTTTAGAAAAAATAAAATCAAAGCAAACAAAAAAATAATTTTTTTTTAATTGTTTTTTATCTGATCTTAGTTTTAGGAATAAATAAAATAAAAACAAAGAAAAAAAAAACAATAAAGAAAAACTCTCACTATCTTGCTTAGTAAAGAAAAAAAAAAATAGAGGAAAAAATAATGTAAAGAAAAAATTATTTAACAAGATAGAAAAAAAAGTCATTCAACAAGACAAAGTAAAAATAAAAATAACAAATGATTTTTCTTCTATGATTTTTTTTTATTTATTTAACATAGCAGGAAAAATAATAGAAAAAAAATATATTACTTAAAAACAAAGTCATTTAACATGATAGAAGAAAAATAAAAATAAAAAACAGAAAAAAGTAATACTCATAAATTACTTTTATTATCTGATTTGTTATCTCTTTGTCAAAAATAAATCATTTAACAAAAACAGAAAAAAAATTGATTATGATTATTATTTCTTCTATTTTTATCTTTATTTTTACTTTGTCTTGTTTTTTCTTCTCATAATGAAGTGAAAAAAATAAAACAAAATGAAAATAAAAGAAAAGGCATCAACCATATTTAGGTTGAAATGACAACACACATAGAACACACATTCATTAGTTTGTATTATCTTACAAATAAGAGACTTAACTTTTTTCTACAATTATTTATATTTACAAATTATATGTTTAAATAAATATAATATTTAATTATTTTAATAAAAATCATCATAATCATAGATGAAATTTAATTGTCTTGATATATTTTGTATTGTTGGGATCGAGCACCCTACACAAATGTTCATAACCAGAGAAAAACCATATACAACAATCACACACACAACACAACATATATCACAACAAAGACACACATAAATGGGGGAAAATATAACTTTATTGCTCTATGGATAAATGGTTTGCAAGTCTCAAGAATCTCCAAACATGATTCTACATTTAGGTAGGAGAGATCTCAAGTAACACAAAGGGTATGTTTGTTACAACCCAACAATCTCCACATTGAAAACAATTTCCTAATACCTTGCCCAACAAATCAATCATCACCTCCTTGTTAATTTCAAAATGGAGTATGAAATCCATGGGCTCAAAAAACACGAGCTACCAAAACATAGTTTTTTGAAACCACGACTCTTGACCTAACTTCCCCTCCTTTCCCATGACCAAAACTAGCCAAACTTCAAAGTCAGTGTATCTGGGAATACCACATGCTCGCCCTTATCACCTAGGACGTCTAGACTTTACCGGTGACATTCCAAACCTAGGGTAAGCATGCCTAACCATCATTGTATGCCAATTTACATACAAGAAGTCCAACTTGAACCTTGCATTCAATAACCATTCCTTACCATTTCTTTAACCTCCATTTCCAACAACCAGCTTGAATCTCCATATCCCATGTTCACTTCGTCACCACCCACATTAGAACTCTATTTCCCAAGGTCATCGCTAACTGTGATATTACCAGCTCGTGCCTTTGCAAAACCCAAATTCCCATCGGGGGAAAGCTTCAGCAAATTCATTCAATCAACACAAGCAATCTCCACAGTTATAATATTCTAGCATATCATGGCCATTGCTAGTGCCATCAATAGCATCCAGAAGTCAACCAAGATCTTGTTGTGGGAGAGCAGTTTATACACATGCTCCTGCACACTGCCAACCGAATTTGGGTCTTCTCACCTAGCACGGGCTCTGCTCAGTCAATTTCTGCATTTACTTAGATCACCAAAACTTCTACAACCTGAGAGCCCACTAAATTCTACCCACCTTCCTTTAAAACCCCAATTGTCCAGCTCATATTTACGTTTGCAGGAAGATATACATCAACCTCATGATTCTCTATGAAGATCACCCTCCCCTACATATGTCGTGAAGCTGTGTGACCTCTACAAGGTCACCAAAATTCAAAATTGTAATGTCCCCTAGCTCACGGGGGCTTCACCTTGTTGACCAATATCTTATCACGGTCATTCATAAAGGTTTTTTTTTTAATTGTGAAAAATAAGGTCAATATATTGTAGGTATGGGGGGATGCAAAGTGTTAGGACCACACAATGTACCTTTTTTCCCACACTTTTTGCCACCATTACACCCTTGTTTCACTCACATTTAAACTCACATTATCACTTTACTCTATCTTTCCAAAGGTATACAACATCTCTTCTCTTTACTATATGTTTAATCTATTTTGCATATAATTTTACATTACTCTCGTACTTAACCATTGATCAGAAATGTATAAGTGTTGAAACAGTTCCAACTGTAGATTAGCATTGAGGCCTGTTGTTGAAACAGTTAAAGCATGCAAACCCTGTGGCTGAAACAGTCTGTGGACTACGATGCTGAAACAACAACTCACACAGAGGAACCTGTTACACAGTCCATGGTCAACGATGCTGAAACAACAACTCACATAGAAGAAGCTGTTACACAGTCCTCTACGATGATGAAACAACAAGACAAAATTGTTACATTGACCACGACAACCGCACCTTGAGCTAGTATTAACCATCGCTGCTGCCTCAGACCAAGCTTCTGAAACAGTCAGAACGCAAATCCCGTGGCTGAAACAGTCCACGATTTGCAATGTTGAAACAACATACAATAGCAGTAACAAGAAGACAAATAAAGAAGTTGTTACTCCAGCCGCAATAGCAACACCTCACTCAGCACTTGTAATAGCATTCTGTTGTGGGAGACTAGGATATCCTATTCCAGTTTAGAAAGCTGATCTGACTAAGAATAGGACTCAGATGCACACCTGTAAATTGTTGATCAAATTGTATCAAAGGGATTCTCCTCTTTAAATAAGAGGAAATCATCATTAGAGAGAACTCTTCTGTTTTGGAATTAAGAAAGGATTTACAGAGAGGGACATGTTTCACTCTAGATTGTAATATGATACAGTTGACAGATGAATAAAAGACTGTTCTGAGTATTTCTCTCTAGTTCCTTTCATTTCAGGGGAATCTTGTGAGAAGGGAGGGCCCACCTTCTTCACAAGATTCACCCATTAGCTTTATAGTGTGTTAGTGTTATTTCTGTTTATGCCTTGATTAAATTCTGTTTTTCCGAAACACTACTTTACTGAACTCTGTCTTGCTGAAACTCTGCTTTACTGGTTGTTACATTGTTTTCATAAGATTCATGTTTGGGTAACTATTAATCATTCTAGTTAGCAATCCTGTTTGGTGAATTTATGAAAGCTTGATAATCAGGGACAGGTGCTGAAGATTCCTGCTTGGGGAATAGGGTCATGTTCTCTGTTAGAGATAGTTAGCCTTGAGTTCATGTCAATTATTTCAATTAGTAATGAGTTCATGAAATTGTGCTAATCAAAAACAGGTGCTGAAGATTCCTGCTTGGGGAATAGGGTCCTATTCTCTGTTAGAGATAGTTAGCCTTCAATGCATGTCAATTATTTCAACTAGTAATGAGTTCATGAAAGTGTGCTAATCAAAAACAGGTGCTGAAGATTCCTTCTTGAGGAATAGGGTCCTGTTCTCTGTTAAGAGATAGTTAGTCTTCAGTGTGTGGCAATCATTCCAATCAACAATGAGTTCATAAAAGTGTGGTGATTGGAAACAGGTGATGAAGATTCCTTCTTTGGGAATAGGGTCATGTTCTTTGGTTATAGAATAGTTGGTCTTTCCTTTTGCAGTGTCTTGAAGGATTTCTTTTCCAGTTTGTTATTTCTTTAATGTAATCCAGGATTCTTTGGACAATTATTTCTTTAAACATTGAACTCTGCAATAGGTAGATTGGTTTCCTGTAATTCAAGTTAGAACTTCAGTTTGTTCAAAGCAAAGTGTGATTAATATGTCTTTGCTACAAATCTAGGTCACTTTTGAGATTGAGCATATATAGTGCGTGGTTACCTTTGAAATAAACAAACTTCCCTGGGTTGACAATTTATGTAGCACTTGATTGTTTAGTTAAATAAGCAATTATAGTGACCAACATTTTGGCCCCATTACCGGGGAAGGTAATTATATATTTCAAAAGCACTTATGATTTTTCAGATACAAGGATTACATGAGAGGATGTGGAGACCCCAAAGACATGGACCCTACAGGTGGCAGGGGCAAAGGAAGAAAGACTTATATTGATGAGATTATATCAAAGTCTGAATCTGCTGCTCAACGACCAAACTCTCGGAAACCAAAATCCCGACCTTCATTTCAAGCAAACTTTGAGACAGGGAAAAAAGTTTGGAGTCCTGAGACAATCCAGAAACCAATAGGAAACATTGAGGATAGAGCAAGCGCAGTAGGGGAGCAAACAGAAGAAAACATGGATGAGTACAATGAAGAATTGCATCATGAAGAACAGGCAGGTCCTGAAGGAGAGGTAAATGATGAAAACTCTTTTTCCACATTAGGATTTTCTATTGGTGATCTTCCTAGAGGGGTAGCCCCCATGAAGAACATTCCACTCTCAGCACTACCTAACTTTCATGGTTTGTCTTCAGATGATCTTGATGAATTCCTTTTTGAGTTTGATATATTATGCAGAAGTTATGATTACATTTCCAATGCTCAAAAATTAAAACTATTTCCAGCAACATTGAAAGGGAATGCACTGAGATGGTTCATGAGTCTTGGAGGCCATGTAATCAAAACATGGGACCAAATGAAACAGAAATTCCTGAATAAATACCAGGACTATTTTCGAACAAGAGAAAAAAGGGAGGAACTATTTAAAATGATGCAGAAGGAGGATGAAAACCTAGAGGACTTTATAGAAAGACTACAGTATAATCTAAAAAGATCTAGTCATCCCAATGTAAGTAAAGATATTCTTAAAACCATATTATTAAAAGGAGTAATGGATGACTATCTAGATATGTTGAATATGCTTGGAAAAGGGGACATATCTAAGGAATCATACGATGAAATTGTTAACCTATGTAAAAGATGTTCAAGAGGAGCTTCAAGAAATAGATCAAATAGCAGGGACACCACATTTTCAAGAGTCCAAAAATCAGCCAGTGGGGGAGGAACAAGAGCCGAAATAGGTAATCTACTTGAAGGTTTTAAAACCGAAATGTTAAGCTCTTTTGCCTCACAAATTGACACCCTGCAGATTCAAAAGAAGCAAGCAGAAGTAGAAGCAACCCTGTCCATCTTTTGTTCTAAATGTAGAGACAAGCACCCACAAAGGGAATGTCCATTGGACAAAAAGCCAATCTGCACCATTTGTGATAAAGATCATGAAACTCAACAATGTCCATCTTTACCAGGGATCAAGGCAACATTACAACCAACTAATGAAGAAGCTGAAGCTGTCTATCTGTTGACACAGAGAAGGCAATGGCAACCGCGGGGACAAGGTATGAATCCTAACATGCCATTTACATCTTCTAATCATTGGAATAACTATCCTTCTTTCAATAAAATGAGTTACCCTCCCTATAATCAAATGCAATATCTAAATCAAATGAATTACCCACCCATGCAACAAACTAACCCACCCTTTGTTGATCCATCAATGTGGACTCCTTCGCCTCCACAACAACAACAACCATATCAGAACCAATGGAATCCAAATTGGAGAGGACAAGAACCCCCCTTCCCAAATCAATTACCTCAATCACAATTTCTACAACCACTCTCCTTACCATCAGGTACTCCACCAAACAATCAAATGATGAGACCCCAGCTACCTATACAACCTAATCCTAACCCCAATAATAAATTTGTGCAGTGCATTGATATTCGTAACCAGCCTACATTTTCTCTTCTCCCTGCACAATGCAACGATATTCATTTACGATCTGGGAGAATAGTATAACCTATCATACCCGATGTTACCTCTTCCGATAAAGAGGAAACAAAAGAGCATGATGTACCTGAAGAGGTACAATCATCCTCTAACAATGCTGCTGAAACAACAAAACCACCATTTCTTGAGCGTTTAGCTTTGACTAAAACGCCTGAGCCACCTACTTTCATTCTTCTAGGGGAATTACAGAATCTTTATGTCAAAATTCCTCTACTACAAGCACTCCGAGATGTACCAATTTATGCCAGGACTATGCGAGACATTTGTGTTAAGAAACCTGGTAGGAAAATTAAGGATCCCCTCACAGTTCATGTTATGGGTGACTTGTTTGCACTAATGTCAGGTAAAGTCCCCGCAGTTAAATATGGTGATCCCGGCCACCCTACCATCTCATTACAAATTGGAAAAATGATAATCCCTCGAGTCTTGGTAGACTTAGGTGCTGCTATCAATATCATGACTCTACAAACCTCACAACTGCTACAACTGCAAAATGAAGCCAGAGAGACCCCAACTATCCTAGAATTAGTTGACCGATCCACAATTAAACCAGACGGAGTCATTGAATACCTAATCATCTCAGTGGAATCTTGGAATTATCCATCTGACTTTGTGGTACTACAACTTAAAACAAAGTTGGGGGGGCACCCTCTAATTTTGGGCAAGCCTTGTCTAGCCACAACGGATGCTTTTATCAGCTGTAGATCAGGTTCAATGACAATTTCCAATGGTTACGAAACTAAATAGCTTACCCTCTACCCTCATGCTACACCTTTGATTAATAATGATAATTCGGTATGGGTAGACTTTGATGATCAACTTACTCAACCCATCTTGACTATCGAACAAGCTTTAAGCCTTAAAGATGCCACTGAGGATGAAGTAATTAATAATTTTATTTGTAAACCCTCCTCTATGACTCCAGAAACTCATAACCAACTAGCTACATTGTTGGAGTCAAATAATCAGGAAAACCTTAACTCTGAAAACCCTCCTCAAACATCTGCCACCATCTCTTCTAAAAGCATACCAGTAGAAATTGAACCTGGCAAAACACTGAACATAAACCCTAACCTGACAGATGCTGAAACACAACAATTAATGAAGTTACTTCTGGAAAATAAAGAAGCATTCGCATGGGACTATACAGATATGAAAGGAATCTCTCTTGAATTATGTACTCATCGAATATATATTAAGGAAGATTGTCGATCGATCTGCCAATCTCAATGACGAATGAACCCTAATTTGAGAGAAATCCTTAAAGAAGAACTTCAAAAATTGCTTGATGTAGGGTTTATCTATCCTATATCAAACAGTGAATGGGTTTCCCCATTGGTAATAGTTCCTAAGAAAAACGGGAAATGGAGAGTATGTGTGGATTACAGAGCCTTAAATAAAGCTACTCGAAAAGATCACTTTCCATTACCATTCATTGATCAGGTGTTAGACAGTTTGTCAAGGAAGAAATTTTTCTCATTTTTAGACGGTTTCAGTGGGTATAACCAGATCAAAATTGCACCCCAAGATCAAGATAAAACCACTTTTAAGAGCCCTTGGGGAACCTTTGCTTATAGAGTTCTCCCATTTGGACTATGTAATGCACCAGCAACCTTCCAAAGAGTAGTTATAGGAATCTTTTTTGATATGCTTAATGACTCTATGGAAATTTTTATGGATGACTTTACTCCTTATGGTGTTTCTTTTCAGGAAGCACTACAAAACCTTGAGAAAGTGCTTAAATGATGCATACAAGCCCAACTCTCCCTAAGTATAGAAAAATGTCATATGATGATGAGTGAAGGAATAGTGCTTGGACATTTTATCTCATCTCAAGGAATTCAGGTGGATCCATCCAAGATACAAGTCATTAAAGACCTTCCTACTCCCAAAATGCAAACAGAGGTAAGAAGTTTTCTAGGACATGCTGGATACTACAGAAGATTTATCAAAAAAAAATTCAAAATAGCTTCTCCCCTGTTTGTGCTACTGATGAAAAATGTTGAATTCAAATGGACTAATTCTCGTCAGAAAGCATTTAATACACTTAAACATCAGTTATCTACAGCTCCTATTCTTAGAGGACATGATTGGACACTTCCCTTTCATATATCCTCTGATGCTTCAGATACTGCAATCGGAGTTGTCTTGGGACAAGAAGGAAATTATCTACCTTATGTTATTTATTTCATTAGCAAGAATATGACTCCTGCTGAACTCAATTATACAGTTACCAAAAAGGAATTCTTAGCAGTTATCTATGCTATTAATAAATTTAGACATTACATTATTGGCTACTCTACTCTTGTCCATACTGATCACTCAGCTATCGAATATCTAATGAACAAACCTATCACAAATGCTAGAGTCACCAGATGGTTACTATTATTACAAGAATTTGATATTACAATTGTAGATAGAACAGGAAAAGAAAATGTAGTTGTTGATTTCATTTCTCAGATAAAACCTTATGATGATACCCCAGTAGATGATTCCTTTCCTGATGAATATCTATTTGCAATTTCTGCTCACTCACCTTGGTATGCGGACATTGCTAACTACTTGGTTGTAGGGAAGTTACCACCACACCTATCCTACTGAGAGAAAAGAAGAATCATTCAACAAAGTGCTCGGTATAGTTGGATAAGTGGGTGTCTTTTCCATACAAGACCTGATCAAGAAATCTGAAGGTCCATTAGAGAAGATGAGGTTTATGACCTACTAAAATCTTGTCATGATGGCCCTTGTGGAGGGTATTTTGCTGATAAGAGAACAACACATAAAATTCTCAGGATGGGGTACTATTGGCCCTCACTTTTCAAAGATACAAAGAAATATGTTCGGGTCTGTGATAGCTGCCAAAGAGTGGGCCAACCTAATCATAGAGATGAAATGCCATTATACCCCCAGATAGTACTTGAACCATTTGAAAGATGGGCCTTAGACTTTGTAGGATCCATTAACCCCCCATCCAATCAAAAATTTTACATAGTGGTCTGCACAAACTATATGACCAAATGGGTGGAGGCTAAAGCACTCCATAGAGCGACTGAAGAAGCAATTATAGATTTCTTATTTGAAGACATCTTCATCAGATTTGGAGTGCCAAGAGAATTAGTTACAGATGGAGGACCCCCTTTCACTTCTCATGGTTTTAAAGCTACCCTTCAAAAATATCATATTCAGCATAGAATGACTACAACATACCACCCCCAAGCCAATGGATAGGTGGAAATCACAAATAAAGTAATAGAAGCCATTCTCACAGAATCAATGAAGGAAAACAAAAAGGACTGGTCTCACTGGCTCCCTGAAGCATTATGGGCCAACAGAACTACCTGGAGAAATACTACAGGGTTCTCTCCCTATGAATTAGTCTATGGAAAGAGTGTTGTCTTTCTTGTGGAATTTGAAATCAAAACCTTAAGGATTGCTTTAGCTTTCAACCTTGATTTGACCGATGAACAGACAGTCAGTTTGTAGCAGCTTAATGAATTGGATGAAAAAAGTCTAGATGCCATTCATCAGACAACATTGATTCAACAACAAATATCAAAATGGCATGACAAAACTATCAAGCATAAGCAGTTCCAAAAAGGTAATTGGGCCCTACTGTATGACTCTTGGTTCAAATAATTTCAAGGGAAACTACGTACAAGATGGCTTGGACCTTACGAAGTAGACACTGTTTTCCCCAATGGAACAGTAAGGCTCCTCACAATCGATGACTCTAAAACACCGTTACTTGTAAATGGTCATCGTCTCCGTCTGTACAAACACCCTATTTCCAAAGAAGAAGTTAAGGCCACATGTGTGGCAGACTCTCATTACCTCTTTTTAGAGGGGGCTCCTACCCCTCATTGCAATTAATTCTTTTTAATTTAATTTCTTTAGTATTAGATTAGATTTCGTTTACTAATAATCCATGTCAAGAAATACCATGTTACAATTAATTTTTGCATATTCTCGATCAAAGAAAAGGCCTACTAAGGAAGGACGATCTTACTTCAAGAAGAGCAAAGCCCCCCATTGTTGAAACACCATTGTTCAGCAACCCTTCACCATTTTCCCCATTGTTGAAACACCACTATCAACAACTTCTTCACATTTTCCATTGCTGAAACACCACTGTTTAGCAACCCTTCGCCATTTTCCCCATTGCTGAAACACCACTGTCAGCAACTTCTTCACATTTTCCATTGCTAAAACACCATTGTTCAGAAACCCTTCGCCATTTTCCCCGTTGCTAAAACACCATTGTCAGCAAATTCTTCACATTCTCCCACTACTGAAACACCACTGTCAGCAACCTTTCGCCATTTTCCCATTGCCGAAACTCCACTGTTCCACAATTCTTCATAATCCCGCACTATTGAAATACCACTGTCAGCAACCTTTCACCATTTTCCCATTGCCAAAACACTACTGTTCGACAATTCTTCACATTTTTCCATTGACAAAACAACACCGTTCAACAATTGTTTTTCCCTTCTTTCTTCGGCTGAAACACTATTTCCTCAGCAGTATTTTGCAACATCACTCTTCAACAAACATTTCTCTGTCTTCCTACGGCTGGAACACCAACTTTTCGGCATTTTCTTTCAATAATATTTTGTGCTCTCATACTACATTTTGTCCTTCCAGTCAACAAATCCTTGATACAATTCATCTAACAAATCAAAAGTCTTCGCCATGGCCACTGCATAACTATTATGGACAAGCATTATATTTTGTTTGAAGTACAAATCAATAGGTAAAGGCGAGGTATGTAAATTCTATGTAAATACAATTAAGCTATAGTTAATGAGAAGATTCCAAATCATTATTACCGCACGTGTAAAATCATTACTAGCCGCACTTGAAGGGGGGGAGGAAAGATCAAACTTTTATACCATCATTTCACACGAGTTAACCACTTCCATTCCTATTTACCATCCTTTCGTTTGTTTCACCACCATTTGCATGCCTTCACTCGAAAAACTTACTCTGCACAGAAGCTGTTACTCGACTCTTTGACGGTGTATTTTACTGAGCTGTTAGCTATGGGAGGCTTTGTTATATGGTACGAACCCACCACCACAACTCTGTTAGAACTGTATCGAGAAGCCTATCAAATTTTTCTACAGGCAGGATGGCTCGGTTATTTTCTCAACAACAGGTTCTGCAATTTTCTCAAAATCTCCAGGAAGATCATTCCATCATTCAAGGGGTTCGGATTTTAGTTATAGAAGAGGATATAGCACAGGTTTTGGGTCTCCCTACCAATGGCATTCGCTTGTTCAGCCACAAACATGTCATCCTGAATGCCCAACAAGATTTCCTTTTGCCAGGGGAACAAATTGAACCTAAAGGCTAGGGTGTCTGACTCAGCTCATTGCCACCTCCATGGCTAGAAGTTGCAAAATTCATCAAACACTACCTGACCTGTGAAGGTCGATATCAGGTAGTCTACCAGCATGATTTTGTCCTGTTGTCTCATTTACAGCATAATAGATTGGTGAACATTCCTTATTATCTTCTTAGTTGTCTTAAAAATATGTCGCACTACTGTAAAAAGGCTAAAGATCTCGCCCTTTCACTCACCCATCACCGCCTCGTTCAACTTCTTATCTAAAAGGGTTTTTCCCAACAAAACCCTCCACTAAACAACCCACCCATAGATCCCCAAGAAGCTCCTGAAATTCCTAAAGATCTTCAGGAACAACAACCACAAAACCCTCAATATTCTCCAGAAATACCTAACAGTCCGCCTACAGACCCAATCAACCCAATTAACCCCCAAACCATACCAAGCCTGCCCCACACTTTACCAGAATCATCCACTCCTGCTCTTCATATTCTTAGCGATGATTATGAGGCAGACAATTCTCCCTGTCCCATCATTGAGGAAAAACCCCCACGTAAACGAAAGCAAATTCCTTTCTTTCTGCCCTTTTTACAAAGAAAATGAACAAGGGCCTCAACAAGGGCATCCACTACTACCACTGCCCTAGACCCCCAACCCATCCGACTAATACCCAATACACCTCTAACCTCCCAAATGCCGGAATCTTTGCCTATTCCACCCATGGGAACTGAAACACAAGAACCAGATGCCCAGTATGTTGCGATATCATCCGTTTCAAACCCAATAGATGAAACACAAGAACCAACTACTCATTCAGTAGATGAAACACAAGAACCAACTACTCATTCAATATATGAAACACAAGAACTAGCTACCCATTTAGTAGATGAAACACAAGAACCAACTACTCATTCGGTGGTTGAAACACAAGAACCAGCCATAGCTGTCACACAAGAACCAGCTACAGCTGAAACAGAAGAACTAGCCATAGATGTCACACAAGAACCAGCTACAGCTAAAACACAAGAACCAACTACTGATATTGATACTGAGATATAGGAATCAAAGGTCCAGGGTGCTGCAACATTACTTTCCTTACATCAAGAAGATGAAACACAAGAAGTAGCTATCGATCCTGTAGCTGCTCCACAAGAACCAGCTAGTGTGGTTGTGATTGCTACACAAGAACCAGTCACCCCTCAACCAGAACCAACAATGGCCTCTATCTTACAAGAAAATGAGTTCCTAAAATCTGAACTGGAAGCCTACAAGTAAGAGCTAGCCGCAGCAAAGGAAGCCTATGAGAAGGAACTTAATTTGTACACCCTAGCTCGCACAGTGACCATGTCAGAGGGAACTACAACAACAAATCCATGTAGAGAATATATGTGCAGCCAATGTGGGAACATCTACTGTCAAGCATGCTACAAAATAATTCAAATTCCAATGCCAGGAGCTCCCCCTACCCATTCAACTTTTGCAGTCAAAGAAGAACACCCTGTTGTTACACAAGAACCAGCAGGACCTTCCAAAATTAAGACTGAGCCCTAGCCTGCAACAAATGTCAAATCCGAAACCCTTGCTTTTGTTAATAAAGTTGTACAAACATTGCCTATTGATGAATATGCCCCTCCCAACCAGATCAATACCCACACCTTTGTGGAACAAGTCACTCAGACCCTACCTCAGCCTACTACTTGCAATGTTGAAACACAAACTCAGCCATGGGATGATCAGGCAATAATAGAAAAATGGAAAAAAGAGTCTGTTGTTACACAGGCAAAAAGCCTGCAAGAACACAGACAAATCTAGATAAATCATACCTACTCAAATTGGGAAGCTTTGGAGCAAACACACCAGGAATCTCGTGCCCTTAAGAAACAAAACAAAGAGCTAAAAGGAATATTGCTCCTGATATTTGACTTGGCACAAAAGCTATTGGCTACAAGGAAACCATCCTGCAATTACTCCTTATTCCTCATGGAACGACTTACATGGTTTTAGATCAAATCAATCACAGAAGGCAAACCCCATGCAGTGTTACATCTAGCAGATTTTTTCAAAACCTTTGCATAAGCCTCTGTTATGGATCAACACCTCCTCTGTGAGGCATATTTTCATAATGAGGTCATCCCTGAGAACCGACAGCTTAACCTTAACCCTTTTATTGGTGACATCCAGATTCGGGCACTCACCTCCTTCCTCAACAATCAGATCATATGGCAGGATGACTTCCTAGCTGCCAAGCACAATGAGGATAACCGCCTTCTCTGGATAAGGCCAGAACCCCAAAATGCTGCCACCTTTGTTACAGAGTATTATCAATTCTTAAAGAAACCAGGGATGACTGAACACATTCAGCAACTACAGACAACAGTGCTTCAAGATTGTCAATAGTTCATTAGATCCATATAGATTGTTTCCCTACAGGCAAATAATATGTTTTGGCAACAATCTACTGAGAAAAGACAGGAACACAATCCTTTTAGCCCCACTAATCTTGAGATAGAAATCTCCAGGGTACCTAGCTACATCAAGTGTGTTCAGCAATGTGCTGAAAGCTGGATAGGGTACCAGTTTCATTTTCCTATCCTCTGGTTGCAGCAGAGAAATATTAAGTCCATTATAAGTTTCTCAAGAAGGCCAAAACAACAGCTTGGAAAAGGTTACAATGCGTTCAAGGGTTCAGAGCTCCAACAGACATCACCTTCCACAACTATTTCTTGAGTAACTTGCACACTCAAAGTCGGTATTTAGATTCTGATTCAGAGTGAAGTTGCCTGAGGACATGAAACATTTTAAGTTGGGGGGGATGTTAGGACCACACAATGTACCTTTTTACCCACACTTTTTGCCACCATTACACCCTTGTTTCACTCACATTTAAACTCACATTATCACTTTACCCTATCTTTCCAAAGGTATACAACATCTCTTCTCTTTACTATATGTTTAATCTGTTTTGCATATAATTTTACATTACTCTCGTACTTAATTGATCAAAAATGTATAAGTACTGAAACAGTTTGAACTGCATATTAGCATTGAGGCCTGTTGCTGAAACAGTTAAAGGACACAAACCCTGTGGCTGAAACAGTCTATGGACTACGATGTTGAAATAGCAACTCACACAGAAGAAGCTGTTACACAGTTCGTGGTCAATGAAGCTAAAACAACAACTCACACAGAAGAAGCTGTTACACAGTCCGCGATCTATGATGCTGAAACAACAACACAAAATTGTTACATTGACCACGACAGCTGCACCTTGAGCTAGCATTAAACATCGTTGTTGTCTGAGACGAAGTTGCTGAAACAGTCAGAACGCAAATCCCGTGGCTGAAACAGCCCACTATTTGCGATGTTGAAACAACATACAATAACAGTAACAAGAAGACAAATAAAGAATTTGTTACTCCAGCCGCAACGACAACACCTCACTCAGCACTTGTAATAGCATTCTGTTGCAGGAGACTAGGATATCCTATTCCACTTTAGAAAGTCGATCTGACTAAGAATACGACTCAGATGCACACCTGTAAATTGTTGATGAAATTGTATCAAAGGGATTCTCCTCTTTAAATAAGAGGAAATCATTATTAGAGATAACTCTTCTATTTTGGAATTAAGAAAGGATTTACAGAGAGGGACATGTTTCACTCCAGATTGTAATATGATACAGTTGACAGATGAATAAAAGATTGTTCTGAGTATTTCTCTCTAGTTCCTTTCATTTCAGGGGAATCTTGTGAGAAGGGAGGGCCCACCTTCTTCACAAGATTCACCCATTAGCTTTATAGTGTGTTAGTGTTATTTCTATTTATGCCTTGATTAAACTCTGTTTTGCCGAAACACTACTTTATTGAACTCTGTTTTGCTGAAACGCTACTTTACTGAACTTTGTCTTGTTGAAACTCTGCTTTACTGGTTGTTACATTGTTTTCATATGATTTATGCTTGGGTAACTGTTAATCATTCTAGTTAGCAATCCTGTTTGGTGAATTTATGAAAGCTTGATAATCAAGGATAGGTGCTGAAGATTCTTGCTTGGGGAATAGGGTCTTGTTCTCTGTTAGAGATAGTTAGCCTTTAGTGCATGTTAATTATTTCAATTAGTAATGAGTTCATGAAAGTGTGCTAATCAGAAACAGGTGTTGAAGATTCTTGCTTGGGGAATAGGGTCATGTTCTGTGTTAGAGATAGTTAGCCTTCAATGCATGTCAATTATTTCAATTAGCAATGAGTTCATGAAAGTGTGATAATCAGAAATAGGTGCTGAAGATTCTTGCTTGAGGAATAGGGTTCTGTTATCTATTAAGAGATAGTTAGTCTTCAGTGTGTGTCAATCATTCCAATCAGCAATGAGTTCATAAAAGTGTGGTGATCGGAAACAGGTGCTGAAGATTCCTGCTTTGGGAATAGGGTCATGTTATTTGGTTATAGAATAGTTGGTCTTTCCTTTTGTAGTGTCTTGAAGGATTTCTTTTCCAGTTTGTTATTTCTTTAATGTAATCCAGGATTTTTTGGACAATTATTTCTTTAAACATTGAACTCTGCAATAGGTAGATTGGTTTCCTGTAATTCAAGTTAGAACTTCAGTTTATTCAAAGCAAAGTGTGATTAATATGTCTTTACTACAACTCTAGGTCGCTTTTGAGATTGAGCATATATAGTGCATGGTTACCTTTGAAATAAACAGACTTCCCTGGGTTGACAATTTATGTAGCACTTGATTGTTTAGTTAAATAAGCAATTATAGTGGCCAACACAAAGTATGGGGGAATTTATAGGTATTGGGGGGTATAAAAAGGGGTATCTAGTAAAAATAGGGGGGTATATTATTGGAAAGATGTATTGGGAGGGGGGTCCATCGAAAGGATTATGAGAGGTATTGATTAATATCTACTAAAATTAGGGGTATTCTTTAATATCCCATGAACACACGTCCTATGTCACAGGTTCATGGAGTGAATACCTTGTGCCCCAGCTTAACCAAGGAACATAACTTGTAGAAAATACACATAAATTCAAAAATTTCTTCCTCTAATTAATTCTTGTAGCTTACCAACTATGAATTAAACATATTTTAACCTAAATATGCGATACTCATAACTAAATTCATTTACATCATCCTAAACTAACATAATGTATCCCACTAATCAAATACAATAGCACATAAAAACCATTCTCATACACATGATAAAATGCACAGTCATACAACTCGTAAGATAACTTAGAAAATAGATAAACACTTATCTTTTAAAATGTTTGTGAAACCAACTACTTGGGAAGGGCATTCCACCCAACCATAGAACTGTTACTCCAAATATCAATAGAAAGTCACCCTCGAGTTAGGGCTAGGAATCCACAAGAGAAGGGTGCCTCTAACAGTCCAATCACAGCTTAATATCCCAGAACCCATTGGTATTCTCCTACATGTATCCCAAATTTCCTCTAGCTCTCTTCCTCTTGATCTGTCCAACCTAAGGAATGTACCCCTTCACTGCTCTGTAATATACCAGATATAAAAAGTATGCAGTACAGAAATAAAATGCTAGAAATGGCACAATAACAGTAATATAACCAGCATAATCTCCACAATAACACAGAAATGATATAAGAACAACAACATAAATAGAACTTGATTCAGAAAACAATGTTCACGGGCCTCTTCGAGGGGGAAACCTCCAGTCGAGTAGTGCTCTATTACAATAATATCCAAGCTAGGGTTCTCAAACCCTCGACTCTTATTTATACTAAATATGTCTATCAAAAGAAGCATCTATAGGAAGATCCTTCTAGAAGCGGAAGCTTCTATTAGGTCTTCTTACATCCACCTTATTCTATTTTATTGAAAGGCCTTATTAATATTGACCTTTATTACATCCGAATATATTGTTCTACCTATGTGCAAGTTAGGACCCTAACATGTTTTCCCCCTTAAACACAACCTTTTCCTCAAGGCTTGAGATGTGGAAATTGTTGCAGAATGGTAGTTGGTTCCCAAGTGGCATCTGCTAGAATTGTATCTTTCCACTGGACTAGCACTTCCTTGATGGTTATCTGATGCAGGCGACACTCACGCTGGTCCAAAAATGCTTTTGGTTATAGCCAAATGGATCCTTCTTCAACTAACTCAGGAAGGTTGGTTTGAATTTGGCTTGAGAACTATATAAGGAGAATAAAATTTGGGCGCTAGCTTCTGACAATGCTCAGCCTTGAGGGAATTTTGCTTGTAAGGTTGCAGTTGCAGAAACACCTGATCCCCTTCTACAAATTGGCATTCAAAGTGACCTTGATCTGCTTGTTTCTTTATGCAATTTTGTGCCATGACCAAGTTCTCTTTGAGGGTACGGAGAATAGCCTCTCGAACTATAACTGTTTGGTCAACCACCTGGACTTTCGAGGTACCTGGTAAGTATGAGAGAACTAAAGGTGGCTTATGTCCATATACCACTTCAAAAGGAGTCATGTGTGTGGCTGTATGGTAGGAAGTGTTGTGCCACCATTTAGCTAGGGGTAACCATTGAGTCCATTGATTTTTCATTTCAGAGGAAAAATACCTCAGATATGTTTCCAAACACTTTTTGACAACTTTCGTTTGACCATCAGTGTGGGGATGATAAGTTGTCCTGAGATGGAATTGGGTGCCATGTAGCTTGAACAGTTCTTGCCAAAAGTTGCTTGTGAAAGTTGGGTTATGATCAGAAACAATAGAGTGTGGCATGCCATGAAGATTGAAGACTTGGTCCATGAAAATTTGAGCCACTGTGGAGGCTGTAAACAGGTGTTGAAGAGCACAGAAATGAGCATACTTGGAAAGGTGATCAACAACCACCATTATGACTGATTTATTTCCTGATTTGGGTAAGCCGGTAATAAAGTCCATAGAGATATCCTTCCAAATAGCAGGTGGAATCAGAAGCGGTTGTAGTGTGCCCGGAGATTTGACTATTTTTCCCTTGTTGCATTGACACACATCACATTCAGCGACAAAATTACAGATGTCCTGTTTCATACCATCCTAGAAAAAAGAACATTTGACCCTGTCATAGGTTTTGGTAAACCCAGAGTGCCCCACTGTGGGTGTAGCATGAAAGCTCAGAAAGTACCGTGGATTTAAGCTTTGATCGTTTACTTAAATATAAACAACCTTTGTATCGAAGCTCATCATGGAGCCAAGAGTACCCTAAGGGAGCTGGAGCATTGGACTGCAATTGTTGGATCAGATGCGAACTTTTGGGATCTTGTAGCCATTCCTGGCGAACGACTTGGAGCTAATCTGGTACAATGAACGAAAGAGAAAAAAGGGATCCTTCATCTTCATATTTTTGGGAAAGTGCATCCACCATCATATTGTCTTTGCCTTTCTTGTAAATGATCTCATAATCATATCCAAATAGCTTAGTCACCCATTTTTGTTGCTCTGGGGAGGAAATGCGTTGTTCCAGAAAATACTTGAGGCTTTGATGGTCGATCTTAATTTGGAAACGTTGCCCCAATGGATAAGGGCACCACATATCAACGACATGTAGAATAGCCATCATTTCCTCTTCATAGATGGATTTGCCTAAATTCCTGTCAGATAGTTGCTTGCTGGTAAAGGCCAGAGGTCGACCCTCTTGCATAAGGACAGCACCAATTCATTTCCCTGAGGCATCACATTCCAACACAAAGGTCTTTGTGAAATCAGGAAGGGCCAGAACTAGAGTGGTGCACATGGCCATCTTCAAGGTTTGAAAATCTTGAGCAGCAGTGGGAGTCCAAGTGAAAGATTTATTTTTGAGGAGAGCAGTGAGAGGTGCTGCAATCTTTCCATAATTCTTAAAAAACTTGCGATAATACCCTGTTAAGCCCAGAAATCCTTGCAATCTTTTGAGAGTCTTTGGGTGCAACCATTCCTGCATAGCTTCAATCTTTTTCAGATCCACCTTGATGCCATCCTTGCCAACCAGATGACCCAAGTATTCTACTTCTGAGGTGCCAAAATCACATTTAGATTGTTTCAGGAAAAGTAGGTGCTGAGAGAGTAGATGGAGAACTCGATCCACATGAGTAAGATGGTTTTTCCAAGTTTTGCTATAGATGAGGATATGATCAAAGAAAACTAAGACAAAATGACAGAGAAAAGGACGGAAGACATGATTCATGAGGATTTAGAAGGTGGAGGGGGCATTACACAAGCCAAAGGGCATGACCAAAAACTCATAGTGGCCCTCATGAGTTCTAAAGGTAGTCTTGGGAATGTCTACCTCTTTCATACGTATCTGGTGGTAGCCCGAGTGAAGATCAAGTTTAGTAAAGAAATGGGCGCCACTCAATTCATCCAGGAGGTCATCAATGATAGGAATGGGAAATTTGTCTTTAATGGTGAGTTTGTTGAGGTCACGAAAGTCAGGACACATTCACCAAGAACCTTCTTTCTTCAGGACCATGACTATAGGAGAAGATTAGGGGCTCGTACTAGGATGGATAATGCCTGCACCAAGGAGTTCCTGGACCATTCTCTCAATTTCATTTTTTTGTGAGAAGGGGTGGCAATACGGATGGATATTGGGAGGAAGGCTTCCAAGTAAAAGGGGAATGGAATGATCATGAAGACCATGAGAAGGAGGGAGCCCTTGGGGAGTGGAAAATACCATTTGATGTTTAGAGAGGAGGGCTTGGAGGTCTTGCGGCACTGAGGGTGTATCTGTTGCTTGTATGGCATTGAGTTGGGAAATAACACCAGAATGACCTTTTTTGAGAATCTTTTCCATGCGATGGGAACTAATGATCTCAGGTGATGCAAGGTGATGCCTTGGAATTTATATTGGTGGCCCTTCTGGTCGAATTGCATGGTTAATTCCTTAAAATCCATGAGAATGGGACCCAAAGTCCTTAGCCAGACTGCACCCAACACAATGTCACAATTGCCCATGTCGATAGCAAACATATGGGATTTTAGGTGGTATTCACTAATTTGGAGACACACATTTTCACAATGTCCTCCACATTTCATGGAACCACCATTAGCAATCATGATTTGGAAATTGTTGATGTCATGGATGTAGCAATGAGTTTCTTGGGCAATGCAGTGATGGATAAAATTATGGGTGCTTCCACTATCAACCAAAATGTTGACCTTTCGATGCATGATATAACCGATTAAATTGAGGGTTTGGGGAGCGGAGATGCTAGTGAGAGCATTGAGGGAAATGACTGGTTCTACTTTAGGAGGGTCTGAGGGAGGGGTTATGTCAGTGGTTTCAGGTGACTCAAACACAAGGGGATTTTCAACATCCTCTTCTGGAATATCCTCGGAGATGGCCATAAAAGTCTTTTGTTCCTTACACTTGTGGCCCGAGAAATATTTGTCATCACAATTATAACAAAGGCCTTTGAGTTGGCATTCATCCATTTCATCCCTGGTCAATTTTTGGATCTTTAGTGGGGCGGAGGTAGTAGTGGGATTTACAGGTTTAGGGTGAGGGATAAAGGAGGGTTTTTGGTTTTGAGAAGATACAACATGTTGTGCTTCTTTATCTCTTTTAGTAACCTCCACCCAACTCGAAGGTCGAGCCATGAGGACATGGGCTTGAATCTCATCCTTGAGGCCACTGATAAAACACTCTCGAAAAAAGGCATCAGTCATGCCCTCTATTTGAAAATCCAGGCACTCAAAGGAAGCTATAAAGTCTTCCACTGTTCCTGATTGTTTCAACTTTGTCAAATGGCCCAAATGGTTGGTGTCAGTGTTAAAGCGTTCATAAATCTCAGCCACAAAGTGTGTCCAAGAAATATACCCTTGACGAGAAGTTTTTCTCCATTGCCACCATTGCCTAACGTTCTTGATCTAGATGGAGAACACCATACCGGAGTTTGGCCAAGTCATCTGTAATGCCATATAAAGAGAAATAATGTTCCATTTAGGTTACCCACCCAGTGGGGTCCGAGCCATCAAATTTGGTGACATCCACCCATGGAAGGCGTAGCTCACGTTGAAAGTGATGGTGCTGAAAGTTATGGGAATGAGAAGAATGTTCACCATCAATATGTGGAGGTGAGTCAGGGGAAGTTTTATCTATAGGGATTTTTAGTTTGGTGTAGAGTGATGAAAAGACAGATTCAAGATGGGTCGTCAGTTCTTGTTTGACTTCCTCCATTGAGGACTGCATGGTTGTATTTATGGTTTCAAAATTGGCACTGAGTTGTTTCACTTCTTGTTGGGTCACGGTGAGACTAGATTGAAAGGTATTGAAGCGAGCTTCCAATTCTTGGCTACGGGTATGGGCCATGAGGACGAGGGAACTGAAAAGGAGCTAGTGGGGTCAAAACATTTTGTCGAAAAATGATATGTATGAAGGTGATAAGGGAGAAGAGGTGAATCCAATGGAATGGGTCTCAAATAATGGTGAAAATAT
>JZKD02S1867933.1:297668-331994 GCA_000966675.3 Picea glauca
CAATTTTAATTCTAGACATAGTAAATAATATTGTCTATATTGAGTACTATATTTTATTATATTAGAAGGTTGACAATATTTTATAGTCGACAAAAGAAAATATTATATGTGAGTTCCTACGTATTAAGTTTATTGTTTTAACAATCAAAATCAATTAGAAATTAGAATAACAACATAATTTATTTCTATTATTATTATGTATATTTTATATTAAAAGCTAAGTTGATAAAATATTACATTATGAATAATAGATTTGTAAGAAATTTCTCACCCTAAATTTATTTAATGTCATTAATAATCAATGTCTATTACTATTATTAACCTAGATTTTAGTTATAAATTGATATTATAGCAACAATCTGTTGAGGTACTATAGTATGTCTAGGAGATTGGCACCATTTTCAAGTGACCTATAAAGCTCTTTAATGACATAATACTAATGTGTTCATTACTATAGCATTTTTAATTATTGTCATAGTAACTAATATTTTTTGTATTGAGTAGTATATTTTATTTTAGGAAGTTGGTGTCATTTTAAAGTCCACAATAGAAAATATTTCATTATTAAGTCTAGGTTTACATCACAATAAATTATGAATTAGAATAGCAAAAAAATTTGTTTCTACTATTATTTGTATTTTTGTATTAAAAACTAAGTAACCTATCGAGGTTTACTTCATCAATAATAGATTAATATATGAGAAATTTCTTAACTATAAAGTTATTTAATGAAACTGATCTTAATAATCTGTTCAATGTTTATTTTTATTTTTTTGATAAATTTATTATCTATAAAGTTATTTAATGACATTGATGTTAATATTGTATTCAGAGTACTATATTTTATTATATAAAGTTGGCACATTTTTAAAGTCCACAAGAGAAAATATTTCATTATTAAGTCTAGGTTTACCCTTGAATTGATCTTAATGATGCCTTCAATGTTTATTATTAATTTTTTTAACAATCAAAATCAATTAAGAATTAGAATAGCAACAAAGTAGTACAATTTGATTTTTTTCAAATACTAGAGGGGACACAGAAAAGTGAGTGAACTAAATATTGCAAGTGCTCAATGTTTATTCATGAAGTGTTTGAACATATTATATTGAAAAGAACATATTAATATTCCTCTAAAACTTAGATTCTTTACATAATTTATATTATCATCAATATTTGTATCTCTGTATTAAAGCAAAGTTTATCAAAAATTGACTCATGAATAATAGTTTGTGTAAGAAATTTCTTACCTATAAATTTTGTTTAATGACATAGTAATTGTGTTTGTTACTATTATTAGCCATTTTGATAATTGATACTAAGTAACTATTTTATCTGTGTTGAGTATAATGTTCAGACCACTTTAATGTTTGCAAGTTGTTTAACCATCAAAATCAAATTATTATGAATTAGAATGCAACATAGTAGTACAATTTGATTTATATCAAATATAATAACGAATACTAGGGAAAATTCACTTGATACTATATTTCAAGAGTCTAGTATTTATTCAGGAAGTGTTTAAACTTTTTATATTGAAAATAATACTAATTAGCTACTTCAATATAGTTTTAATAGACCAAATCTAGAAAATGTTTTTAAGTGCATTATTGGATTTGATTATGCAAGGTTGATCTAGTGAGAAATTATGTTGATATAAACAAAGCATTGAAAAGTTAAATATTGAATGGTGTCATGTAATTTGCATAAAGCATCATCACATGAATACATTAAAGTTGAGCCAAAATTTTCATATATGTATTAAATAATATAAAACTCCTCAAAAAATAATATGAAAATAATACTTGATATACAACAAATATTGAAAAAGTGTATCTTCATGTATATTATTAGATCCTTCAAAGGACAAAATTACATTCATGAATCATCTCCACATGTTCTCATGGTATTCGCTCGAGTAGATCAAGTACATATTCTACACCACATTTGTTTATATTAGTCTTCCTGCAATGTTCTTTCTTTGGCATCCATGCCCAAACAATGGTATTAATTGGAATAGATTCAAGTTCTATGTCATCAGGATTTGGTACCCAATATTGTTCTAATAGTTTTCCTGTGTATTTCCCTGAACTAGGCTTCCACCAATCAACCTTTACATGAAGAGTCTCATTTTGATCATCTTGGAAGATGAATCACTTCCTTCCATTATTGTATGATCATTGTACATTTCAGCTAATGTACCAAGAACTCTTTCCCAATACACTACTTTATTTTTCCATTCCTCTATAACAATTGGTGAATCATCATTGTCGATAGTGTCTTTCCACATTTTTATGTATGATGTTATTCCTTCCTTTAGTTCTTTTAAATATATATCATTTTCTTTGGGACCTAAGAAATATGGCTTCCCAGTGCGCAATTTAGGTCGACCTTGCTCATCTACATTCCACAACTCAATTGGTTCTCACCACTCAATATCACTGATGGATTCTTTGTACCTTAGTACTGGAACATCATTGAGTACAATAAATTGGAAGTATTGGACATTAAGATGTCCAACTAGTGCATTTTTTCCCTCCTTGATGTATCCATTAAGGAAACTTTTGAAGTCATACATCTTATCAATCAGTGTAGGTGGAAAAACTCGTTTTTCTTCAATCATGTGATATATATCCATCATTTTAGGTAAAGAATATATGTCTTTACTTTTCAAGTTGGAAGACACTCTTCTGTAGGTTCCATCTATGTCTTCATGAGTGTGTCCCACAAGCAAGAACCCAACCTCAATAGTGTTGAAGACACCAAGTGCAGTTAAAAGTGATAGAAACATGAACAGATAATGATTCTTATTATCACTTGCTGCATTGTCCAACTGTAACAACAAATGTGGAGGAAGAGGTTTAAAATCAACATTCTAATTTTTTGATATTTTATGAGATAGAAAATCATCCTTCTACACTCTACATTTTGAGTAAATATTATTGTCTAGTAATGCATTTGAGAGTGGACTTCTAGAACTTCCACTCTCATAAAGAAAATCACCATACATATCAAGGTATGGGTCTTCAAGGTCCCTCAAGCACTTTGCAAGGGATGTAATGGTAAATTGTGATCCCATATGTATAAATGGTAGGGAGAAATGACCAAAACCTCATGTCTTATGCCCATGTGTTAGCATACTTGTCAATGACAAACCCAAGTTTTTTCCTACAATAGATTTCGATTTGACACACAGCCTTGGGATTGAAGTCTTTGTTTTGTCCATTTTATCATGGATAATGCTCAAATACTCCTTTGGAAACTGCTTTGACATAATTCTATGGGCATAGTAGAAATATCTTCCACACATAGCAGTCTGGTTATGTGTGTTCAATCTACCTCGTGCCATTTCTTCCAACTCTTTTGTAGTTGTTGACTTCATCTGTGCCTTCAATACGATACATTCAATACATTTACTGAAGTTGGTATTCTTTGAGAATGCCACATCTTGAAAACAAGTATTCCAGATCTTCCTCATTGTTGATTATGATATTGATGGATAATTGAGTTTTTGAAGAGCCTCATTGATCCCATTTAACAAATAACTTTGTGTGTAAGTAGAAGGAAACAATCTTAAAGGAGCATACCTTCCATCTTTTTCAACTTGATGTGTTTGGTTTGGTGAATAATCTAAATTATCCATTACAATTTTGTGTAATATTTCTATGGCTTCCACAGTATGTGCACGTGCTTTGCGTGTGTTGGTGTTACCATGAATGGCTTTGATGTGTCCATTCTATAAATAATGTTTGTACTTATAGAAGGTGATTTGAGGAATCTTATGTATCTTGTACCACGCTTTCTTACAAATAATATTACCATTAAATCTCATGTACTCTACTTTTCTAACAATAGGAGAAAGGCCATGGCCATGGCTTTTTGACATCACTGTGTTTGAAAGGAGTGAATTCAAGACAAATTCCCGAATACCATTTTTATTTATGTGTTCCATACTCCTTCTAGCAACTGCAATGGCCTTCCTATCCACATGTTGAATACAATCTTGTTTACAACATTCATCTGCTGCCAAAAGTCAAATTTATTTCTCTTCATCTATCCTTATTTGACATTTTGCAACTTTTTTTGTATCCATAACTCGTTTAATCTTTTTATATAGCCTTGTTACATGCATATCATTTGAGTCCACATTTTTTTCATTGTAAAGTGATGATATTATGGTACCTTCAGGAGGTATCAACCTCCATTGTGAACTTTGACAAGATTAGAATATTCTGGAAGAAAGGAAAGAAGTGAATGTAACCCTAGAAGAGATGTCTGCTGAGAGAGATAATTAATATGAATTAGTTAGTACGCAGAATGAGAAGTCAGCCCAGGCAATCTTCCAGGATTAATATAAATACAGGGCGTCAGTTCTCATTTGTACACACTTCTCAGAATTGCAGACAGGCACTTGTGCGTACTGCAGTCTGGCAGTCTTGTGCGCAAGTTCTAGAGAAGGTGTTGCCGCCAGTTCTGAAACCTATTGTTTCTGTATTTTTGAGTTGGAATCTCTGATCAGCTTTGGTTACTTCTTTCTTGGTGCATTAGCCTTGCTTGGCTATTGTATTGCTACCAGAATTCTTCTCTCTGTCAAGGTCAAGGTGTTCGAAGGGTGGCTTCGGTCTATGGTTGGGTGAGAATAGTGATATGGTCTATGGTAAAATAAGAACATTCTAACATAAAGATCCCCATCCCATTTTTCTAATGGAATTGTGTCCTCTATCACATCCCATATCACCATTTCCTTGTGTGGTTCCTTGAACGTTTCCTTGACCCTTAACATCTCACCTTTGTTGTCCACCAATTTCTTTATTGGCCATCTAACCAAACAATGTATAGACTTATCCCCTATCCTACATCTTTCACAATTTCCATGTATCTCTTCCACACAAACACTGAAGTCCATTTCACCTAGTGTTTCACCCTCAACCATGTCATCCTTGTAGACATTAACTATCATTCTTTTTGCAATGCACATGCTTGCTCCTGTGCATCCATGTGTAAGAAAAACACTTGTACATGTGAACGTAACCCTATCTTTGGGAATATTTGTGGGATGATCATGACAATGATGTTCCAAATCTGATTCTGGCCAAATCTCATAAGATTCCAATGCATCCCTTAGTGTATGCTCAAATCTTGTTGGATGTGGTAGAGGAGCATCATATTTTAACACCTTCTCAATTTTAACCACTATGCATCCTTTCTTTACCATCCTTCCATGCACCTTATGACCAAGATCTTTATTGAATACAGATCCCTCACCTACCTTCACTCCACATTGTAGAGGATCTACCTTGTCTCCAATAGAAAATGAAGAAGAAATATTTTCACCTATACACCAAATTAAAGAAACTTAGTATTTGCTAAAAAAACATTCAGTATACTATCAATAACACTTAACAGTATTTTTTAAAATAAACATTAATATATTATCAATAACACTTAACACATGATTTCATATTTTGATTTACCTATGTTGTGCCTCAAATCCATGATCTTCCATGGATTTATGTCCCCTTCATCAACATCTTATAGAATCAAATGTGGTTGAGTGACATCAATTATCAAAACTGTAACATAGTCTGCATCAACCCTTTATATACCATAATAAGTCCCAGTGTCTACATATTCAACCCTTCCTAGCCCAATAACTTGACCATTAATTAGGAGGTCAATGTAGTCCCCTTTTGTCAAAATTATATTTGTGGGATGATCATGACAATGATGTTCCAAATCTAATTATGTCCAAATCTCTTAAGATTCCAATGCATCCCCTGGTGTATACTCAATTCCTGTTGGATGTGGTAGAGAAGCATCATGTTTTAACACCTTCTCAATTTTAACCACTATGCATCCTTTCTTTACCATCCTTCCATGCACCTTCTGACCAAGCTCTGTATTGAATGTGGAGCCCTCAGCTACCTTCACTCCAGATTGTAGAAGATCTACCTTGTCTCCAATGGAAAATATAGAAGAAACATTTTCATATGTACACAAAATGAAAGAAACTCGGTATTTGCTAAAAAAAACATTCAATATACTATCAATAACACTTAATAGTATTTGCTATAATAAACATTCAATATACTATCAATAACACTCAACACATGCTTTGAGATTTTGATTTACCTATGTTGTGCCTCAAATCTATGATCTTCCATGGATGAATGTCCCCTTCATCGACATCTTCCACAATAATATGTGGTTGAGTGACATCAATTATCAAAACTGCAACATAGCCTGCATTAAGCCTTTCTCTGCCACAATAAGTCACAATGTCTGTAGATTCAACCCTTCCTAGCCCAACAACTTGACCATTAATTAGAAGGTCAACATAGTCCCCTTTTGTCAAAATTATATTTGTGGGATGATCATGACAATGATGTTCCAAATCTGATTTTGTCCAAATCTCATAAGATTCCAATGCATCCCCTAGTGTATGCTCAAATCATGTTGGATGTGGTGGAGCATCATGTTTTAACACCTCAATTTTAACCACTATGCATCCTTTCTTTACCATCCTTCCATGCACCTTATGACCAAGATCCATATTGAATATGGAGCCCTCACCTACCTTCACTCCAGATTGTAGAAGATCTACCTTATCTCCAATAGAAAATGCAGAAGAAACATTTGCATCTATACACAAAATTAAAGAAACTTAGTATTTGCTAAAAAAAAAACATTCGGTATACTATCAATAACACTTAATAGTATTTTCTAAAACAAACATTCAATATACTATCAATAACACTTAAACACATGCCTTGAGATTTTGATTTACCTATGTTGTGCCTCAAATCTATGATCTTACATGGATGTGTGTCCCCTTCATCAACATCGTCCACAATCATATGTGGTTGAGTGACATCAATTATCAAAACTGTAACATAGCCTGCATTAAACCTTTCTCTACCACAATAAGTCCCAGTGTTTGTAGATTCAACCCTTCCTAGCCCAATAACTTGACCATTAATGAGGAGGTCAACATAGTCCCCTTTTGTCAAAATTATATTTTCCATTGTAACTCCTATGAATTMTGTAACACACAATTGAATTGTAATTTGTAATTAAGGTTAAATGATGTAAAGTGTCTCTTATATTTTAGCAAAAACACAACCTTCAAAAAAGTAATATAGTTGCAATAATTAAAAATGGTGTGTCAGTGATTTTGTACACAATGAAAAACCTTTTCCCACCATCCACCAAAAGGCACTTTACATATAAATTACACACAATTAGATATCCAAGTAGTATCAAAGAATGAAAATATCAACTCACATCAAACCACCAAGTTCCTATTTAACTATGGAGATGGCACTTGTTTTATTGTTGTATGTGTATGAATTGTGTTCATTAGAAAATTCACAAAAGAAGAAAGGAGAGGATTGATGGGCATGGTATATATGCAATGAATGGGCATGGTATATATGCAATGAGATGACCAATGGATGATATGCAATCCCAACATTTCTAAATTTATTGAAGTCATTGCCACAATCATTTTATACTTTGAAAATAATAACTTATGTTGAACAAAGAAAATTCATATTTTGAGATGGTTTTTGATGCATTGTTAGAAGAAATTAGAAGAATTGATGCAAGATCACCAASATTRGGGKATAAGTTKCTTTCTATGCCAAAAGAAAGGGGAAACACAATATTTTCCAACAAAKCCATGTTGAAAGAGTAACAAAAATGGGTGCAAAAGAAACAAAATGAAACAATTTATGAAGTAATGTAAGGCCAGACTACATGCCAACAACAGGGTGGCAAGCAACCACAAAAATATAAGAACAAGAAAAATATAAGGTGCAATTATTGTCATGTGCTAGGGCACATACAAAGAGACTATTGGAAGTGGAAGATTGCATTATTTCATCTTGTCATCTGTAGAAATCAACATGATCAAGATTTTAAAGTTGATATGGAGAACTCCAATGACTAAGATTTCTTCACTATATACTTAGGAATGACATAGCACATGACAAGGAAATAAAAATTGCTCCAGATTTATTGCCATCTTTACATAAATAGAATTACCTAGTTCAGAGATAAAAGATGCCATAATGTATATGACGTTGGAGAGTTGCAAGTCCCTATTTCTAATGGATGAATATTATGTAAGGAGTGTTACATGTGCCAAATTTGGCAAGAGCTTTGAAATCTATTGCAAAAATAATAGATTTTGTCTAGAATGTTAAATTCCACTAAAAAAATTGGCATTGTGAGGAACCATGCAAGGAATGTTCCTTTACATGCTCCTAAGAAGGGATTTTTTATGTTTTAAAGTAAAATTTATAAGTTGCATCATCTATTATAGAAAATAGTTTGTGGACTAGTGCCATTAGAGGTTTCTTCATGTGAATGCCAAAACTCTATTAGAAATGAAAAAGAAAAGCATGGTAAATGGGATGATGAGCCAAAAAAAATGATTCTAATTTGGACTCATGAATATTGTGCAATTGACAAGCAAATTAGAAGGCACAATGTCTACACTAGAATGCAGGGTTCTAGATTTAGTGCACAGTGATATTTGCAGTCCTAAATATGTAGAATATGTTGGTGGGATGAATTTTTTTAGAGATTTCCTTGATGTTTTTAGCATAAAAACTTGTATTTATTAGTCTAAAATGGTTGCCACATTTAGCGTTTTTCCACAATTTCAAGCAATGGCTGAAAAGTAGTTGGAGCCCTCAAGTTCTTTTGCAAGAAAGCTAGCATAATGAGGCAATTTACAACTCCATATTCCTCTCAGTAAAATGGTGTTATGGGAGGAAGAATAGAACAATGGTGGATTTAGATGCATACTAGTTTTTTCAACATGATAGAAGATATTGGACAAAAGTTTTTTCAACAACAACATATTTGTAGAATAGATTGTGGCAATAAATGGAAAATTTTTAGAAGTAGCTTGGTTTGGACTGATCGATTGAGTATAGCTCGAGCCATTGAAAGAATAATTGTAATCCTCTCCACCCGAGTTACAATCCCACCATTCCACCATGGAGGAAAGCTAGCGCGTGCTAACTTTACATCTTGCACAAGCACAAGCATTTCTCAAACAATACTATTCAACCGTGGGGAAAATCTAGCATGCGTTAGATTTTTCCCTTCTTTAGAAGCACAAGTTCATCTCTAACAACATCATTCCACCATGGGGGAAGGCAAGAGCTAGCTTTCCCTCTTGCAGAAGCACCAGCGCATCTCAAACAACATCACTCCAACATTGGGGAAAGCTAGCGCATGCTAGCTTTCCCTCTTGCAAAAGTGCAAGCACATCTCAAACAACATCATTAAACTGTGGGAAAGCTAGTGTGTGCTAACTTTCAAACAACATCACTCCACAGTGGAGGAAATACAAGTGCATTTCAAGTAACATCACTCCACGGTGGAGGAAAGCTAGCGCGTGCTAACTTTCCTTCTTGCACATGAACAAGTGTATTTCAAAAAACAACATTCCATTGTGGAGGAAAGCTAGAGTGATAGTTTTCCTTCTTAAACAAACACAAACACATTTCAAACAACAACATTCCATTGTGGAAGAAAGCTAGAGTGCTAGTTTTCCTTCTTAAACAAACACAAGCACATTTCAAACAACACTTCACTATGGAGGAAAGCTATTGCATGCTAGGTTTCCTTATTGCACAAGCACAAACACAATTTGAACAACAACATTCCACTATGGAGGAAAGCTAACGCATGCTAGGTTTCTTTCATGTACAAGCACAAGCGCATTTCAAACAAAAATATTTCACTATGGAGGAAAGGTAGTGCATGATAGTTTTCCTTCTTAAACAAAACAAATGCATTTCGAAAAACATCATTCCACTATGGAGCAAAGATAACGCATGTTAAATTTCCTTCTTGCATAAGAAAAAGTGCATTTCGAACATCATCATTCCACTATGGAGGAACGTTGGTGCATGCGATCTTCTTTCTTACACAAGCAGAAGTGCATTTCGATCATCATTCCACTGTGGAGGAACACCAATGCATACTAGCTTTCCTTCTTACACAAGCAAAAGTACATTTTGATCAACATCATTCCACTGTGTAGGAATTCTAGTGCATGTTATTTTTCCTTATTACACAAGCAAAAATGAATTTCAAACAAAATCATTTCAATGTGAAGGAAAAACAACACATGATATCTTTCCTTCTTGCACAAGCACAAGCACATTTCAGACAACATCATTCCACTGTGAAGGAAATATAGGGCGTGTTAGCATTCCCTCCTGCAAACACACAAGCTCATCTCGAACAACATCATTCCACCAAGGGGGAAAGCTAGTTTCTGCTAGCTTTCCCTATTGCAAAAGCACAAGTGCATCTCGAACAACATCATTCAACCGTGGGGGAAAGCTAGCGTCTGTTGGTTTTCTCTCTTTCACAAGTATAAATGAAACTCAAACAACATCATTCCATTGTGGAGGAAAGTTGATGCATCGTAGCTTTCCCTCTTAGAAAAGAACAAGTGAATCTTGAACAACATTATTCCATTGTGGGGGAAAGCTAGCGTGTGCTAGCTTTCCCCCTTGCAAAAGCACAAGCACATCTCAAACAACATTATTCCACCATCGGGGAAGGCTAGAGCATACAGGCTTTCCCTCTTGCACAAGCACAAATGCATCTCGAACAACATCATTACACCATGGGGGAATGCTAGCACTTGTTAACTTTTCCTCTTGCACAAGCACAAACTTATCTTGAACAACATAATTCTACCATGGGGAAAGAAAATGCATGCTATCTTTTCTTCTTACACAAGCACAAATGCATCTCGAACAACATTATTCCACCATGGGGGAAAGCTAGCATGTGTTAGCTTTCCCTCTTGCACAAGTGTGTGCCCATTTCGAACAACATCATTCCATCATGGGAAAAAGCTAGTGCATGTTAGCTTTCCCTCTTGTATAAGTACAAATGCAAGCACATATCGAACAACATCATTCCATCATGGGGGAAAGCTAGCACGCCAAGCAAAAATGCATCTCGAACATCATCCCAGCATGGGGGAAAGCTAGTGCGTGCTAGCTTTCCCTCTTGCACAAGCATATACTCATCTTGAACAATGTCATTCCACTATGGGGTAAGGCTAGTGCGTGCTAGATTTCTCTCGTGCACAAGCACAAGTGCATCTCGAACAACATCATTTCTCTGTGGGGTAAAACTAGCATATTCTAGCTTTCCATCTTGCAGAAGCACAAGCACAACTTGAACAATATCATTCCACTATGGGGGAAATCTAGAGCGTGCTAGATTTCCCTCTTGCACAAACACAAGTGCATCTCAAACAACACCATTCTAGCATGGACGAAAACTTGCACATGTTAGCCTTCCCTCTAGCATAAGAACAAGCACATCTCAAACAATATCATTCCACCGTCAAGGAAAGCTAGTGCATGCTAGTTTCCCCTCTTGCACTAGCACAAGTGCATCTCGAACAACATCATTCCATGGTGGAGGAAATCTTGCGCCTACTAGCACTACCTCTTGCACCTTTTATAAGCGCATCTCGAACAACATCATTCCACCATGGCAGAAAACTAGCCCATGCTAGCTTTCTCTCTTGCACAAGCACAGGCACATCCCAAACATCATTCCACCATGGGGGAAAGCTATCACTTGCTAGTTTTCCCTCTTGCACAAGCACAAGCTCATACCAAACATCATTCAATGTGGGGGAAAGCTAGTGCATGCTAGCTTTCCCTCTTGCACAAGCGCATCTCGAACAACATCATTCCACCACGGGGAGAAACTAGTGTGTGTCAGCTTTCCCTATTGCACAATCACAAGTGCATCTCAAACAACATCATTCCGCCATGAGGGAAAGCTAGTGCGTGCTAGCTTTCCCTCTTGCAAAAAAACAAGCACATATCGAACAACATCATTCCACCGTGGGAGAAAGCTAGTGTGTGCTACCTTCGCCTCTTGCACAAGCACAAGTGCATCTCGAAAAACATCATGCCACCACAGGGGAAAGCTAGCATGTGCTATCTTTCCCTCTTGCACAAGCACAAATGCATCTCAAACATCATTCCACTGTGAAGTAAATCTAGGGCGGGTTAGCATTCCCTCCTGTACACGCACAAGCTCATCTTGAACAACATCATTCCACTGTGGGTGAAAGCTAGTTTCTACTAGCTTTCCCTATTGCAAAAGCATAAGTGCATCTCGAACAAAAACATTCCACTGTGGGCGAAATCTAGTGTCTATTGGATTTCTCTCTTTCACAAGTATAAATGAAACTCGAACAACATCATTCCATTGTGGGGGAAAGATGACATGTGGTAGCTTTCCCTCTTAGAAAAGAACAAGTGCATATTGAACAACATCATTCCATTGTGGGGGAAATCTAGCACGTGCTAGCTTTCCTCCTTGCAAAAGCACAAACGCATCTCAGACAACATTATTCCACCATCAGGGAAGGCTAAAGCATGCTAGCTTTCCCTCTTTCACAAGCACAAGCGCATCTCGAACAACATCATTACACCATGGGGGAATGCTATCACTTGTAAACTTTTCCTCTTGCACAAGCACAAACGCATCTTGAACAACATCATTCTACCATGGGGAAAGCCAATGCATGCTATCTTTTCCTCTTGCACAAGCACAACTACATCTCGAACAACATTATTCCACCATGGGGGAAAGATAGCACATGTTATCTTTCCCTCTTGCACAAGTGCGTGCATGTTTTGAACAACATCATTCCATCGTGGGAAAAATCTAGTGCATGTTAGCTTTCCCTCTTGTATAAGTACAAACACAAGCACATATCGAACAACATCGTTCCACCATGGAGGAAAGCTAGAATGCCAAGCAAAAATGCATCTTGAACATCATCCCACCATGGGGGAAAGCTAGTGTGTGCTAGCTTTCCCTCTTGCACAAGAAAATACTCATCTCGAACAACGTCATTCCACAATGGGGTAAAGCTAGTGCATGCTATCTTTCTCTCTTGCACAAGCAAAAGTGCATCTCGAACAACATCATTCCTCTATGGGGTAAAACTAGCATGTGCTAGCTTTCCATCATGTAGAAGCACAAGCACAACTTGAACAACATCATTCCACTGTTGGGGAAAGCTAGAGCATGCTAGCTTTCCCTTTTGCACAAACACAAGCTCATATAAAACAACACCATTCTAGCATGAATGAAAACTTGCACATGTTAGCCTTCCCTCTAGCAAAAGAATAAGCACATCTCAAACAATATCATTCCACCGTAAAGGAAAGCTAGTGCATGCTAGTTTCCCCTCTTGCACAAGCACAAGTGCATCTCGAACAACAACATTCCACCATGGAGGAAATATTCCGCCTACTAGCACTCCCTCTTGCAAAAGCATAAGCGCATCTCGAACAACATCATTCCACCATGGCAAAAAACTAGCGCGTGCTATCTTTCTCTCTTGCACAAGCACAAGAACAACCCAAACATCATTCAATCATGGGGGAAAGCTAGCACGTGCTAGCTTTCCCTCTTTCAAAAGCACAATCTCATACCAAACATCATTCAATGTGGGGAAAAGCTAGCGCATCCTAGCTTTCCCTCTTGCATAAGTGCATCTCGAACAACATCATTCCACCATGGGGGGAAGCTAGTGTGTGTTAGCTTTCCCTATTACATAAGCAAAAGCGCATCTCAAACAACACCATTCCTCCATGGGGGAAATCTAGTGCATGCTATATTTACCTCTTGCAAAAACACAAGCACATATCGAACAACATCATTCCACCGTGGGAGAAAGCTAGTGTGTGCTATCTTTCCCTCTTGCACAATCACAACTTCATCTCGAAAAACATCATGACACCATGGGGGAAAGCTAGCATAGCTAGCATGTGCTAAATTTCCCTCTTGCACAAGAAAAAATGCATCTCAAACATCATTCCACTGTGAGGGAAAGCTAGCGCATGCTAGTTTTCCCTCTTGCACAAGCACAAGTGCATCTTGAACAACATCACTCCACCATGGGGGAAAGATAGCATGCACTAGATTTCCCTCTTGCACAAGCACAAGTGCATCTCGAACAACATTATCCAACCATGAGGGAAATCTAATGCGTGCTAGATTTCCATCTTGAACAAGCAAGAGCACATCTCAAACATCATCCCATCATGGGGGAAAGCTAGCGCGTGCTAGCTTTATCTCTTGCACAAGTAGGAGTGCATTTCGAAAAACATCATCCCACCTTGGGGGAAAGCTAGTGCATGCTAGCTTTCCCTCTGACACAAGTAGGAGGGCATCTTGAACAACATCATCCGTCTGTGGGGGAAAGCTAGCACATGCTAGCTTTCCCACTTGCACAAGCAGGAGTGCATTGCGAACAATATCATCCCATCGTGGTGGAAAGTTAGTGCATTCTAGCTTTCCCTCTTGCGTAAGTAGGAGCGCATCTCGAACAACATCATATGTCCACAGGGGAAAGCTAGCACACACTAGCTTTCCCTCTTGTACAAGAAAGAGTGCATCGCGAACAATATCATCCCACCGTGGTGGAAAGTTAGTGCATTCTAGCTTTCCCTCTTGCGCAAGTAGGAGCGCATCTTGAACAACATCATCCCACCATTAGGCATGCTAGCTTTCCCTCTTGCACAAGAAGGAGTTCATCTTGAGAAACATCATCCCACCAGTGGGGAAAGCTAGCACGTGCTAGATTTACCTCTTGCACAAGCATGAGCTCATCTCAGACAACATCATCCCACTGTGGGGGAAGCTAGTGTGTGTTAGCTTTCCCTCTTACACAAGCACAAGATCATCTCAGACAACATCATCCCACTCTAGGGGAAAGGTAGCGCCTGCTAGCTTTCCCTAATGAGCAAACACGAGCTCATCTCAGACAACATCATCCCACCGTGGGGGAAAGATAGAGCATGCTAGCTTTCCCTCATGCATAACCACAAGCACATCTCGAACAACATGATTACACTGTAGGAAAACAATAACGCAAGCTAGCTTTCCCTCTTTCATATGCACAAGCCCAAACGCATCTTGAACAACATCACTCCAACCTAGGGGAAATCTAGTGTGTGCTATTTTTCCCTCTTGCACAAGCACCAGCGCATCTCGAAAATCATCCCACCATGGGGGTAAGCTAGAGCATGCTAGATTTCTCTCTTACACAAGCATATATGCATATCGAACAACATCATTTCACTGTGGGTGGAAGCTAGTGCATGCTAGTTTTCTCTCTTGCACAAGCACAAGCACATCTCAAACAACATCATTCCTCCATGGGTTAAAACTAGTGCAGGATAGATTTCCATCTTGCAGAAGAACAAGCACATCTTGAACAACATCATTCTATTGTGGGGAAAAGCTAGCGCGTGCTAGCTTTACCTCTTGTACAAACAATCACATCTCGAACAACATCATTTTAGCATGGAGGAAAGCTTGCACATGCTAGTATTCCCTCTTGCACAAGCATAAGATCATCTTGAACAACATCATTCCATCGTTAAGGAAATCTAGCATGTGCTAGCTTTCCCTCTTGAACAAGCACAAGTGCATCTCGAACAACATCATTCCATCGTGGGGGAAATATAGTTTTTGTTGGCTATCCCTCTTGCAAAAGCACAAGCACATCTCGAACAACATCATTCCACCATGGGGGAAAGCTAGCTTATGTTGGATTTCTCTCTTGCAAAAGTCTAAATGAAACTCAAACAACATCATTCCATTGTGGGGGAAAGTTAGCGCGTGCTATCTTTCCCCCTTGCAAAAGCACAAGCGCATCTCGAACAACATTAATACACCATGGGGGAAGGCTAGAGCATGCTAGCTTTCCCTCTTGCACAAGCACAAGCGCATCTCGAACAATATCAATACACCATGGGGGAATGCTAGCACTTGTTAACTTTCCTCTTGCACGAGCACAAACACATCTTGAACAACATCATTCTACCATGGGAAAGTCAATGCATGCTTGCATTTCCTCTTGCACAAGGACAAATGCATCTCGAACAACATTATTCCACCATGGGGGAAGGCTAGCACGTCTTATCTTTCCCTCTTGCACAAGCGTGTGCGTGTTTCAAACAACATCATTCCATCGTGGGAAAAATCTAGTGCATGTTAGTTTTCCCTCTTTTATAAGTACAAACGCAAGCACATATCAAACAACATCATTCCATCGTGGGGGAAAGCTAGCACGCCAAGCAAAAAAGCATCTCGAACATCATCCCACAATGGGGGAAAGCTAGTGCGTGCCAGATTTCCCTCTTGCACAAGCATGTACTCATCTCGAACAACGTCATTCCACTATGGGGTAAAGCTAGTGTGTTCTATCTCTCTCTTGCACAAGCGCAAGTGCATCTCGAACAACATCATTCCTCTGTGGGGTAAAACTAGCATATGTTAGCTTTCCATCTTGCATAAGCACAATCACAACTTGAACAACATCATTCCACTGTGGGGAAAGCTAGAGCATGCTAGCTTTCTCTCTTGCACAAACACAAGAACATCTCAAACAACACCATTCTAGCATGGACAAAAACTTGCACATGTTAGCCTTCCCACTATCAAGGAAAGCTAGTGCATGCTATTTTTTCCTCTTGCATAAGCACAAGTGCATCTCGAACAACATCATTCCACCGTGGAGGAAAGCTTGCGCCTACTAGCACTCCCTCTTGCATAAGCATAAGTGCATCTCGAACAACATCATTCCACCATGGAAAAAAACTAGCGCATGCTAGCTTTCTCTCTTGCACAAGCACAGGCACATCCCAAACATCATTCCACCATGAGGGAACACTAGCACTTTCTAGCTTTCCCTCTTTCACACGCACAAGCACTTGCTAGCTTTCCCTCTTGCACAAGCGCATCTCAAACAACATCATTCCACCATGGGGGGAAGCTAGTGCGTGTCAGCTTTCCCTATTGTATAAGCACAAGCGCATCTCAAACAACATCATTCTGCCATGGGGGAAAGCTATTGAATGCTATCTTTACATCTTGCAAAAGCACAAGCACATATCAAACAACATCATTCCATTGTGGGAGAAAGCTACAGCGTGCTAGCTTTCCCTCTTGCACAAGCACAAGTGCATCTTGAAAAACATCATGCCACAACAGGGGAAACCTTGCAAAGCTGGCACGTGCTAGCTTTCCCTCTTGCACAAGCACAAATGCATCTCAAACATCATTCCACTGTGAGGAAAAGCTAACGCATGCAAGCTTTGCTAGCTTTCCCTCTTGTACAAGCACAAGTGCATCTTGAACAACATCACTCCACTGTGGGGGAAAGCTATCATGCGCTAGTTTTCCCTCTTGCACAAGTACAAGTGCATCTCGAACAACATCATCCAACCATGAGGGAAATCTAGTGCATGCTAGATTTCCATCTTGAACAAGCAGGAGCACATCTCAAACATCATCCCATCGTGGGGCAAATCTAGCGCATGCTAGCTTTCCCTCTTGCACAAGTAGGATCACATTTTGAAAAACATCATCCCACCTTGGGGGAAAGCTAACCCATGCTAGTTTTCCCTCTTGCACAAGTAGGAGCGCATCTTCAACAACATCATCCATCCGTGGGGGAAATCTAGCAAGTGGTAGCATTCCCTCTTGCACAAGTAGGAGCGCATCGCGAACAATATCATCCCATTGTGGTGAAAATTTAATGCATTCTAGCTTTCTCTCTTGCGCAAGTAGGAGCATCTCGAACAACATCATCCCACCACTAGGTGTGCTAGATTTCCCTCTTGCACAAGTAGAAGTGCATCTCGAACAACATCATCCCACTAGTGGGGAAAGCTAGTGCGTGCTAGATTCCCCTCTTGCACAAGCACAAGTTCATCTCGGACAACATCATCCCACCATGGGGGAAGCTAGTGTGTGCTAGCTTTCCCTCCTGCACAAGCACAAGCTCATCTCAGAGAACATCATCCCACTCTAGGGGAAAGCTAGTGTGTGCTAGCTTTCCCTAATGTCCAAACATGAGTTCATCCTTGACAACATCATACCACTATGGGGGAAAGCTAGCGTCCCTCTTGCACAAGCACAAGCACATCTCGAACAACATGATTCCACTGTAGGAAAACGATAACGCAAGCTAGCTTTTCCTCTTTCATAAGTACAAGCACAAACGCATCTTGAACAACATCACTCGAACCTAGGGGAAAGCTAGTGTGTGCTAGTTTTCCCTCTTGCACAAACACCAGCGCATCTCGAAAATCATCCCACCATGGGGGTAAGCTAGTGTGTGCTAGATTTCTCTCTTACAGAAGCATATATGCATATCGAACAACATCATTTCACTGTGGGTGGAAGCTAGTGCATACTAGATTTATCTCTTGCACAAGCACAAGCACATCTCGAACAACATCATTCCTCCATGGGGTAAAACTAGCACAGGATAGCTTTCCATCTTTCAGAAGCACAAACACATCTTGAACAACATCATTCCATTGTGGGGGAAAGCTAGCATGTGCTAGCTTTGACTCTTGTACAAACAATCACATCTCGAACAACATCATTTTAGCATGGAGGAAAGATTGCACATGGTAGTCTTCCCTCTTGCACAAGCATAAGCTCATCTTGAACAAAATCATTCCAGCGTCAAGGAAATCTAGCGTGTTCTAGCTTTCCCTCTTGAACAAGCACAAGTCCATCTCGAACAACATCATTCCACTGTGGGGGAAATATAGTTTTTGTTGGCTATCCCTCTTGCAAAAGCACAAGCACATCTCGAACAACATCATTCCACCATGGGGGAAAGCTAGCGCATGCTAGATTTCCCTCTTGCATAAGCATAGGCACATCTCGAACATCATTTGAATGTGGGGGAAAGATAACACGAGCTAGTTTTCCCTCTTGCACAAGCACAAGCTCATCTCAAACAACATCATTCAATGTGGAGAAAAGCTAGCATGTGCTATATTTTCCTCTAGCACAAGCACATATCGAATAACATCATTCCACCATGGGGTGAAGCTAGTGTGTACTAGCTTTCCCTATTATGAAATCACAAGTGCATCTCGAACAACATCCTTCCACCATGGGAGAAAGATAGTGCATGCTAGCTTTCCCTCTTACACAAGCACAAGCGCATCTCAAACAACATCATTCCAGTGTTGGGGAAAGCTTGCTAGCTTTCCCTCTTGCACAAGAACAAGTGCATCTCAAACATCATCCTACCATGGGGGAAAGCTAGTGTGCTCTATCTTTCCCTCTTACACAAGCATATACACATCTCGAACAAGATCATTCCACTGTGGGGGAAAGCTAGCATGTGCTAGATTTCTCTCTTGCACAAGCACAAGCGCATCTCGAACAACATCATTCCTCTGTGGGGTAAAACTAGTGCATGCTAACTTTCAGTCTTGCAGAAGCACAAACACATCTTGAATAACATCATTCCATTGTGGGGGAAAGCTAGCATGCACTAGTTTTCCCTCTTGCACAAGCACAAGTGCATCTCGAACAACATCATCCAACCATGAGGGAAATCTAGTGTGTGCTAGATTTCCATCTTGAACAAGCAGGAGCACATCTCAAACATCATCCCATTGTGGGGGAAAGCTAGCACATGCTAGCTTTCCCTCTTGCACAAGCAGGAGCAAATTTTGAAAAGAATCATCCCACCTTGGGGGAAATCTAGCGCATGCTAGCTTTCCCTCTTGCATAAGCAAGAGTGCATCTTCAACAACATCATCCATCCGTGGGGGAAAGCTAGCACTCGCTAGCTTTCCCTCTTGCACAAGTAGGAGTGCATCGCGAACAATATCATCCCACCGTGACAAAAATTTAGTGCATTCTAGCTTTCCCTCTTGCGCAAGTAGGAGCGCATCTCGAACAACATCATCCCACCACTAGGTGTGCTAGCTTTCTCTCTTACACAAGAAGGAGTGCATCTCGAACAGTATCATCCCACCAGTGGGGAAAGCTAGCACGTGCTAGATTTCCCTTTTGCACAAGCATGAGTTCATCTCGGAAAACATCATCCCACTGTGGGGGAAGCTAGTGCATGCTATCTTTCCCACTTGCACAAGCACAAGCTCATCTCAAACAACATCATCCCACTCTAGGGGAAAGCTAGCATGTGCTATCTTTCCCTGATGTGCAAACACGAGCTCATCTCAGACAACATCATCCCACTGTGGGGGAAATCTAGCGTCCCTCTTGTACAAGCACAATCACATCTCGAACAACATGATTCCACTGTAGGAAAACGATCATTCCCTCTTTCACGAGCACAAGCACAAATGCATCTTGAACAACATCACTCCAACCTAGGGGAAAGCTAGCATGTTCTAGTTTTCCCTCCTGCACAAACACCATCGCATCTTGAAAATCATCCCACCATGAGGGTAAGCTAGTGCATGCTAGATTTCTCTCTTACCCAAGCATATACGCATATCAAACAACATCATTTCACTGTGGGTGGAAGCTAGTGCATGCTAGATTTCTCTATTGCACAAGCACAAGCACATCTCGAACAACATCATTCCTCTATGGGGTTAAACTAGAGCAGGATAGATTTCCATCTTGCAGAAGCAAAAGCACATCTTGAACAACATCATTCCACTATGGGGAAAAGCTAGCGCGTGCTAGCTTTGACTCTTGTATAAACAAGTGCATCTCGAGCAACATCATTTTAGCATGGAGGAAATCTTGCACATGGTAGTCTTCCCTCCTGCACAAGCATAAGCTCATCGTGAACAACATCATTCCACCGTCAAGGAAATCTAGCGTGTGCTAGCTTTCCCTCTTGAACAAGCACAAGTGCATCTCTAACAACATCATTCCACCATGGGGAAAGATAGTTTTTGCTGGCTTTCCCTCTTGCAAAAGCACAAGCACACATCTCGAACAACATCATTCCACCATGGGGAAAAAGCTAGCGCATGCTATCTTTCCCTCTTGCATAAGCATAGGCACATCTCGCACATCATTTGACCATGGGGGAAAGCTAACACGAGCTAGTTTTCCCTCTTACACAAGCACAAGATCATCTCAAACAACATCATTCAATGTGGGGAAAAGCTAGCATGTGCTATCTTTTCCTCCAGCACAAGCACATCTTGAATAAAATCATTCCACAATGGGGTGAAGCTAGTGTGTGCTAACTTTCTCTATTACACAATCACAAGTGCATCTTGAACAACATCATTCCACCATGGGGGAAAGATAGCAAGTGCTATCTTTCCCTCTTACATAAGCACAAGTGCATCTCGAATAACATCATTCCAGCATTGGGGAAAGCTAGCGCATGCTAGCTTTCCCTCTTGCACAAGAACAAGTGCATCTCGAACATCATCCTACCATGGGGGAAAGCTATCACATGCTATATTTCTCTCTTACACAAGCATATACACATCTCAAACAAGATCATTCCACTATGGGGGTAAGCTAGCGTGTGCTAGCTTTCTTTCTTGCACAGGCACAAGCACATCTCGAACAACATCATTCCTCTGTGGGGTAAAACTAGTGCATGCTAACTTTCAGTCTTGCAGAAGCAGAAGCACATCTTGAATAACATCATTCCATTGTGGGGAAAAGCTAGCGTGTGTTAGCCTTCTCTCTTTCACAAACACAATCACATCTCGAACAACATCATTCTAGCATGGAGGAAATCTTGCACATGCTAAACTTCCCTCTTGCACAAGCACAAGCACATCTCAAACAACATCATTCCACCGTTAAGGAAAGCTAGCACATGTTAGCTTTCCCTCTTGCATAATCACAAGTGCATCTCGAACAACATCATTCCACCATGGTGGAAGGATAGTGCATGCTAGCTTTCTCTCTTGCACAAGCACAAGACCATCTCGAACAACACAATCCACCGTGGGGGAAAGCTAGCACATGCTAGCTTTCCCTCTTGCACAAGCACAAGCACATCTTGAACATCATTCCATCATTCCACCGTTAAGGAAAGCTAGCACATGTTAGCTTTCCCTCTTGCATAAGCACAAGTTCATCTCGAACAACATCATTCCACCATGGTGGAAGGATAGTGCATGCTAGCTTTCTCTCTTGCACAAGCACAAGACCATCTCAAACAACACAATCCACCATGGGGGAAAGATAGCACATGCTAGCTTTCCCTCTTGCACAAGCACAAGCACATCTTGAACATCATTCCATTGTGGGGGAAAGCTAGCACGTGCTAGCTTTCCCTCTTGCACAAGCACAAGCTCATCTCACACATCATTCAACATGGGGGAAAGCTAGCGTGTGCTAGCTCTCCCTCTTACACAAGTGCATCTCAAACAAAAAATTATTTTCTAGATTGTTTAACCAAGCATTATCAGTAGGAAAAATATCACCTTCATCACACTTGTTTTGTTCAACTTTATCTTGCAAATCTGATTTGTCCCTACCACACCAATTCTATACTTCTTCATTCTCAGACATCCATTCTTCATCTTCCTTTGAAAGAGCTAGTAAAACATCATATGACCTTCCCTGTAAGTAGTCTTTCACAATAGAGCCTTCATCATCAAGGTTTTCTACACTTGTACAGTGATGTTAATCATTCTCAAGGATTGTCGAGCCTACATAGTGCCCTTGTTTATGATCACTCTCACTTGAAATTGTATCGAGCTCTGAGACATAACCATGTTCTTGGAAAGAGCATGGTTTTTTGTCCATGTAATGATAAAAGTAAGCACGTAATTGGTCCATGTATTTCATATGCATTAGAAGGTGAGAACCTATGGATACATCATCCTCTCCATCATGATTACACTCCTACAGCCTATGGTAATGAGAGCCTAGCATTGTCTTATTTAGAGGAGCATTTGGATTTTAGGTCTGTTGGTCATTCAAGCTATCAAAATTTCCCAACKATTGGATTTCYARCCATTGCATATAACAAGGTAAACAATGATGACCCAACTACAAACACATAGATGAAGTGAAATGATGTGTGTTTGATCGATGCATAACAATAGGTAGAACCTCAGGTAGAGTATTTATATGCCCCCATTTGCCATCAAACTCGAGTAGCAAGAGAACCATGTGGAATACAAATTCTTAACCTATTGTCTGAACCATTTGTTACAATTTGAGAGGCTACTAAGCTTTAAGCTTATGGAAATGGACAACTACATGGGGGACAGACTATGCTTTATTGTAGTGCATCTGTGCTCAAGCCTCTTAGCAAATATTGTTGCCAAACTGTTGCGGATGATGTTTGATCCTTTTCCAATGAATATATAGGCCCACTTGATTTTATTGTCATCACTTACGAGGAGGAAAGGGTCTCTAATTGCAGTGTTTAATGGATGGAGGATATGTCAACATTTCCAACAATCCCTTACTTGGAAGATTACTCTGTGGGTGCAGGAAAGTCATAGATTATGAAACTGGGTGACAGAGATTCCTATGTAAAGTTCTTGCAAATTTCTTTAAAGTCCAACTAGGGAAGCATTAACAGGCTTTAGGTATTATTTGTTTTGAAGAATCCATGGATTATTTTCATCACAAAAACCAAAATGATATTGAAATCATAGATTCATTTAGTAAAGTCCTTGTTGCTGCAGAAACCAAAGAAAACATAGATAGAATCCCATATCTAATGTGTAAATCCAAACCCATGAAAACCACACAAAGATATCTTCAGTACCCTTGACCAAGTCAACCAAGACCATGGCCATATTTAATTCACAACTCTTTCTCTCATAAACATACTAGCAAGTTAGCAACCCTTTTTGCTACCCAAACTACCTCTAGCTACACTTCTTCGTATGATTATCCAATAAATGATATAAGTTGGTCCTGTCAGGATGGACTTGTGATCTGACCCACCAAGTAGGATGGGCTTGTGATCTGATCCACGAAGTAGGATGGGCTTGTGATCTTACCCACCAAAGGGGATGATTTTGGAGAGGGGTCTCAAACCCAACAGCAGGAAGGAACTTTGAACCAAAAATCTGTCTAGTCTGGCAGCGATGTGGCCAAGGCCAATACGCTTGTTGGTCCAAGTAAATTTTCATTTGGAGCACTTGATGTCCGTTAGATCCCAATCAAGAATTATCTCAACGACCCATTCTCAAATCGGATCTCTAGTCACATAACCTCCCCTCTTCTCTGACAGATTTAGGACTACATTAATATCTCCTGCTATGATTATGTTTTCTAAATGCATTCCGCTGGCAGCTTCTTGAAGAAGCTCCCAACAAAGTTTTTTTTCTGAGAAGAGGATTGGAACGTAAATATTGAAAAGACAGACCTGAGTTTCAGTGGCTTTATGGAGTAGCTAGGCAAGGATCCAATGTGTGCACCAATTGGAGGAAACCAGTTTGAATTTGGAAGCATCCCACAGGGTGTCGATTCCTCCTGAAGAACCTCTAGAGCTAACAACAACCCCTCCACATTTTTTCCAAAATTTTAGACTTGATTGGAGGAATGAGTTTTCCTCCAACTTGGACTCCTGGATTAGTAGAAGATCTTGCTGAGATGATGTAACCAGGTATTCATTGCATCTTCCTTGGTTTTACTAACTAACCCCCTACAGTTCTAGGAGAACGCAATCATTAATTACTTTTGGGGCTAGGGGGTGCCTTTGTGAAGTTGCCCCTAGTTTCTGGTATTTTGAGGATTCTTGAGGATTTTGTCTAGCATTGGCTGAGAGTTTTGTATCTTATCCTTATAAATGGCATGCTCTCTTCTTTCTTTTTCGGTTTTCCTTCCTCGGGAGGATTTCTTCTTGCTAGTCCTAGTAGTTTCAACTTCACCTTCTTCATCCTCGAGCCCATCTTCTTCGGAGTCTGCCATAGATTTCCTCTGGTGCTCTTCTTCTCCTGAATCCAGCTGATGGGTTTCAATAGAAGGATTCTCCTATCCCACTAACTTTGGTTGTATTTCATCTTGTGTTTCTTGGGCTTCTTCCTCTGCAATGTTCTCTAAGTTTGCGTATCTGTTTCCACTATTTCTTGGAGGTTATTGCACAGATTTCTCTTTGGGGGAGGGGACTACTTTGTGGTTGGGTGGGTTTTACTTGCCTTCATTCCTTGGTTCTAGGGCTGGCTTATTTTCCTTTTCTTTCTTGACCTATTGTCATCCTTGGTTTTTTTCTTTTTCTGGTTGGTTTTCCTGGTTTTGGGGACAATGCCTGAGGAAATGCCCATATTCATGGCATCCCCGACACTTGAATGGGAGCTTCTAGTAGTCCAGCTTTTGAAAGTAAGACCATGACCCCATCATTAATTTTATGGACTTTGGAAGGCCTGCTTGTAAGTCTACTTCTATGTAGATCCTGGCGTAGGTGTATTGATCTTTAGGGTCTGTTATTTCTATGCATTTCCCCAGGGCATTGCCTATAGATTTCAAGGAGTCAGTGTTCCAGCAATGGATTGGGAGATTCAGGAGCCGAACCCAGACTGGAACAACATTAGGGATGTCCGTTGAGGGATCAAAATCTGGTGTCCACCGGTTCAAATAGAGACCTCGTAGCCCCATAAAGTAGGACTTGTTCTGAAGATGAGATCGTGATCTTTTTTGAGGGCGAAGTCAAATAGAAAAAACCCTCTCCCGATTGAGTAGGAGGAGACTGCTTAAGAGATAAGAGGTCTTCATTTTCTCTAGACCCATATTTCTGTGGTTTTTGGAGAAGGCCACAGGCCCGTGAATTGCCCGATCAATCTCTGTTTTCCAGAGAGAGTGACTCGAATAGTTTTCTCTAGTGGGAGAGCGACCTTGGGGATTTCTTCTAGTTTCCTTACAAACTTAGGAATATCTCCTTCGATCGAATTATTTCCTTGTGAAGCTCTCAATCAGGCAAAGGATTCGACTTCAGAAGGGGACGCAGAGGAGGAGGGTGGCTAGGAACCACCCTCGGAGGTGGCCATGGCTTGGAAGTAGGTTGTGGCTGACCTAGAAAAACCTCACCAAGGGAGCTCTCAGGTCACGACCATAGTACTTTGTTCATATTGTACTTAATAATGGTATTGACCTATTTTTTATCATTTTTTGGACATTGATAAAATTGTATTATCTTATTATCCTAACTATTCTTGTAGCTCCCTGGATGGCAACTATCAAATTCTCCGAAGAATCCATAAAACTATAAATTGCATTCTCTATCAAACATTCAAATTGCTACAAACCCTCCTGCACTCTTTCAAACAATTTGTGGGTAGTGTTTACATTCTTACATTTAACATAACTAGTAATGACTACAATTCATGCAACCACATTTTATTGATGCATTATTTCAAACAATTTGCAGGCAATGTTAACATTCCCACACTTTGCATACATGTATACAAAACCAATGCCCACCTAGATTACAATCGACACCAGTGAAATTGAATAGCTCAGCAGAGGTTGGTGTCAAGGGTTATCAAACCTCTAATTTGTGAAATTTAGAAGAATTTATAGTGATGATTCTATGGCAACACGTAGAAAGGCAATTCTGGAAAGTAGAAATGATGATGGAGATGATCATATGGATACCATAATAAATGTTGACTTGTGATAAATTGTAGTCCTGAATGTCTTCTTGTATCATCCTTAATATGAAGTCCAGGAAGGCGTGACCTAAAGGCCATTTTTAGGATTGTTTTAACACATAGATGACCAACAGTATAAGGGGAAATTCCAGCAATCAATCAACAGATTTCTAAGTGTGTTTCCATAGTTCATTTCTAGCAGGCAATTGGAATGATTCTAAGAAAATTCAGACTTTGCCAGGCACATTTCCAAGGAGGATTTTGTCCAGAAACATAGCAGTTGAATCACATTTTCCCAGCATATAAAATATGGCCTACAAACCCACAAAATACCATTGTCTACAACGTTATTTTCAGGCCTACATATGCATTAACATTATGGTTGTTGGGAGTATTTTGTTCAAATTCTCTTTTGGCCAAAATCTACTCTTCTTCTTCCAACAATTGAGCAGAACGTAAACCTATAACATCTTTCCACAATAATGAAGGGTTAAATCGTTATTAATTCCCCGATGCTAGCATGAAACAACATGATGAAATGAAGGGATCAACCCCAGTTGATGACTGGTGGGCAGCTCCATGGGAAGTGGTTGGAGCAATGAAAGCTTTTAGAAACTCAGAATCTATTCAAAGTTATGGAACATATGCACTTGGTTGCATGCTCAAGGTGTTAAAAGAAGTTGTTCCTTCGGGCTCATCTTTTGATCTCTTACCTTCATCAGATTTTATTTGTAACAGTGGGGATACAAAATCCTTGTTTGACTCAAGAGCAGCACAATTGGGACAATAGACTACCAGAAAGGACCTTTCAGTGCTAAGTGGAATAGATATGGCTTTAACCAGTAATGTTCTTGATGGCATTGGAGAATTACATATAGTTATTGAAATTGTAATGGCAATAATGCGAGAATTTCCAAAGATTGAGACCATATAGATCTGGGGTTGTGCTGTACTTCAGAAAGCATTTCCTGCATATATCCAACTAGCTCGATGCATGTTCCATTGCTGAAACGATAAGGAGGATGTTGTCTTAGATGTTTCTCATGATTCAAATAATGCTTCCCTATGTTTTCTACAATCTCAAGTTTGTGACTTATTTGAGAATGACCAGAAGGCAAAGTTGCTCATGTTGGATATCTCAACAACTGATCATATTTGTGTCTTTCTTTGCAACAACAAATCATAAAACCACAAGAAACATAAGTAAAGGAAGATCCATAGACATAGCCAAGGATTTTGCAGACCCATATATGTATAAACCAAAAACATTCTTTTTCACACATCCAATAAAACAAAAGCAAAGGACTGGCAATATGATCATAATTGAGGAAATCCAAGTCCACATATGACAAAATAAAAAAAAAACCCAGAAGAGATATTCTATTCGAGAAGATAAATCAAAAAATTCTAAGAATATTGGGATGCAACTCATCACCAAATTTCTTACCATGTCAGTATCTATGTTTTTCCTGCAATGCTGATGATAATTTTGATTCTATTGATTTTTTGTTCTTCCTTATTTTGGAAAGACAATCTTCATGAGATTGGTGGTGATATACACCATTGTGATGGAGATGATTGTAATGGTCATTTTTCCCATTGTTAGATGAATCGTTATTGACACTACTAGAACCATTACATCCAATTTCCCAATGATTACCATCAAAAGAAACCATGCTAGACAAACCACATTTAGGAACTATCATCATTACCAAGGTATTCATACTATGTACATAGCTCACTTGGGACTTTTGTTCTCTTTTAAGTTTTAGCATAACATAGTTGCTTATCAAACTGGAATATCTTATAACCAAAATGAAGTAAGTCATTGGAGAACAGAAAGACACCAGAACTAATCTCGTGCAGGCACTACAAACCAACATATTGACGATCCATAGTCATATGGTGATCAAATACTATATTTTCACAAATCACCAACAAAACAAAGAAAAAGCATCAATCATCATGCATCCTAAAAAAAGTCGACCAGTTGCATATATCTTAGATCCATCACTTTTCATCTACATATGTTTGGAATCCTGTTGGCAACAATGATATAATTACTATTGTTTATAAGTTGCCTACACAGGGTCTCTAAATTTTCGTTACTCATCATGAGCATTGTCACTAAATGACACTGGTCACTTGTCGCTTTTTACATATCTTCTTTTTGATTTTTGTTTTCATGACTGTAAGCATGAAAACTCGCAGCTGGAATTGACATTTTGTTTCGATTTTTTATCAAAGGAAAACTGCTCATGTAGTTTATTATAGAATTGTCATATTTTTGCTATGAACATGATTGTTCTCCTTGTTTATGACCCCTTGGTTCTAAACATGCCTTGGTTGCATAAGTGGAAGACCTCCATTCATTAATATTCGATTGATTTTGATGGATTTTTGATTCATGAAACTTTGAATTATTCAATCTTTCAGTGCACTTACCTTTGTAATCAAACTATGAATGCACGTATTATGGTTTTTTAAAGTTTTCTGATCCTAGTACATACCCAATGCCAAGGTGGCATATGTAGTACAGGATACCATCACTCCCAAGTATGGTCTCGGGCTTCACGATTTTGCTCCCACACATGGTGATTAATGCCTCTACCCACCATTTGAACTGTCATAGCATTGTTTTGATAAGGCTCGGGGCTATGGTTCTATGGTCTTCTACCAAACCCTACCTGTGAGTTCTGTGTGATTTCCCTTCCATTCGACATGGCTCCAATGGTAAGGGTTGAGCTGAATGACATCCAAACCCTGCTATCATATGATAATGCCAGGGATGATTTAGAAAGGAATGGTTGGCATTTGTTCATCGAAAAATTTAAGGGTTTCAATCTTTGAGTCACCCAGAGGTTTGCTTTGACCTTCAATGGCTGGAGGGAAAAGATAGGTGATGTGCAGTTAGAAGTAACAAAAGAGTTCTTAAGCCAAGCCATGGGTTTGCCAGATGTCAGACAAAAATGGTTCAAGAATGCGAAAGTTGAAGAGGTTCCCTGGACTTTGATGTTCACCTCATGAAAAATTACTAGTTGCGATCGAGGTATGCCACTCTTATCCTTAAAACCTAGGTGGCATGATCTACTTTCTATTGTGAAGCAATTCATTATGTGTGAAGGAAGATTCGGGTTAGTTTTCCTATATCATTTGCGCTTTCTTATGAGTTTCATTGGCTTCTCATTGAATATGCCCTACTTCCTGCTTAGAAGCCTGTATAAGATGGGTAAATGATTTAGGAAACAGAGGTCAAATTCAAGTTTATTCCACCATGGGATTATTAAAATTATCCTTGTACACCAGTTACAGTCCCAAAACGACTGTTGGGATTCATTTATCATACGAAATGGTTTCAGTAACCATGAATTGTGATAGGTTGATAAGTCGGTTATCGTGGAAACCCTTGTGAAACCTACCGCTCCTCCCCCGCCACTCCAGACCTCTGATTTTTCTCCTAGTAATGAACCCTCAAGAGACCCTAATGTTATGCAACAGGACAATCGACCGGTCTCAGACCCAAAGAGTTGCACTAAAACTGTTATGAAACCTGCAGGGAAGAAGCACAAGGGTAGTGTTGATGTTAATTTCAAGAATAAAAGGGATGGTCATTTGATTTCACAAAGTGTTAGAAATAAAATCAAACCCTATGTATATATAAACAATAGGATTGATGTGAGCGGAGATTTAGACTCTGAAATTGAAAGATTCCTGGCTGAAGAGGACCCCATGTCATACAAGTTTTACCCTGACAGACCCTACGACTATGTTAACAACTTGCCTCCTTGTCTAAAGGGTAAATCAGAATTTCCTAGCATTCAACTCTGTGATAAGCCTACCATTCACATGGAGGATTCACCGACCTAAAATGTTGTTCATGCACACTCTTTACAGTCACAGTGTGATGAGTGTTGATCTTGGATAGACAGGTATTATACTGATGTGCCTCTGCTATAGTCACGACTTAAATCTTTAAAAGACCAAGTGGATATATTGACAAATGAGAACAGTAGAATCCAATCGATAACCCAAGAAAAGGAGAAACATCTAAAAACTACAGTATCTGTCATTTTCAAAAATGTAGAGGCAGCCACAACTATCATAAATTCCAAAGTTTCTTGACACGATTCGGTTTGTGATTTGAGGTATGAATTATTTAGTATAATCATTTGTTGTTTTTAGAGTAGGATATTTTATTTGATTAGATAAACTATTTTTATTATTAGAATTAGTTTCTTTTAATTTTTAAGATTGCATGTGCTATTTTAACTAGCTACAGAATCGTAAGATTCTGTAGCCAGTTAGAAAAATTCGAAATGCTTGATTTGACAATTGAAAACATATCTAAAATCTTCCCATTTTCATTTGTTTTCAGGAACCCATGATTTCCAAGGAGATATGAGGCACTGTTGAGATCTCCCAGCCATATCAACTTTGTGTTTTTAGTAAATAGATTAGGCTGTTGGTATTTTTAATCAGTGAAATCAGGGAGGTTGCATCCCCCATATTTTTGGAACAGATTTGATATTATCAACAGGAAACAGTTTTGTTTCCTAGAACCTATATAAGCTTGTTATTTTGTAAACATTTTATCATCTCAGAGCCTGGGGCAAGACTATGGATTTTTCATTTACAGACTTGAATGGAATATAATACTCATCACAACTTTAGCTTTTCTGCATTGTGGTTTTATTCAAGTCATGTTTATTTCAATTTGTAAATAGATTATGATTGCTTTCACTATCATGGTTTACTACAAGATGGTATGATAAAAATTTATATATTATCCATGTTTCATGTTCCAGATTTAACACACAGTAATCATTCATTCAAACTTGAATTAAGAGATTTATCTTTATCTTTGATTGAACATTTATACGCAAGTTCTCATAGCAAGATTTATCTTAATGTGGTTGCTTGTAAAATTATGAGATTGTTGTGATCATATCTCTTATATGTTCTATCATTCGAATTCCATCATTATTGCTTCACATTTATTAGAAACAATTCCAGGATATGTTGTAGGTTTACCTCGTCAGACAAGGTGACTGGATGCTACACATTGAATAGATATTGGATGTGATAACAGGTCAGCCTGCTATTTAATTTCATTAGTATAATAGATATAGAATTTCCCTGTAGTTAAAATACTTTTTACCATCTGTTATTTCTTTTGTTTAATTAGACAATTTGATATTTGATTTATTTTATATAAACATTATAAAAAAAAAACAAATCAAAAAGATTAGATAATAGCTTTACTGTTGTTTAAAAAATCAATTTACATTCGATTTTCACGGATTTAGATTAAAATGCGTATTTTGTACATATTATACATACATATTAGAAACAAAATTATTTGTATATATTGTGCATATGATAAGTAGAGTTATTTTATAAGTACTAATTAGTTAAATTACATATATATATATTAGATGTATGTATATTTATTAGCGATTGTTATTTACTAGATCATTGTTTTTCCTTTAGTTATTTTTCACTTTCTTTAGGACTTAGATCGGCCAACGGAGCCACTAAACCCGTTGGAGTGAATTAATCCAAACGGCTTGGGTTAATTAGACAACCCCGAACAGGATTCACTCCTCCAGTTGACAAGCGGTCAATTTCGCCCGTCAACAAATGGCACTAGAAGGAGGGCCTAAAAACAATTAATGGCATGAGGAGGTCGTAAGACTCCTCCCCCACCTACTTTCTCACCTATAGTAACTAGAAGTCATTCAAATGACAACATTGTCCCTCAAACAACAACCACATCAAACGACGATCTACGGATCACGGTTGAACCAGTAACTCCAAATCCTTCAGGTGGTGATATACAAGAGATTGTTCGTCAATCTCTCATAAGAACACACAGTGCCTTAGCCCGTATAAGACAACCAAACCGACCTTTGAATCAACCATTAGACTTCTCTGATATCGAAGAACAACTTGGAGGTACTGACCTTACCTTAAACCCTACAGATCCAATCTTCACTCCTGCAGCAAGAGGATCTGGTATTCCACCATCACCACCTCCTTCATCTCCTTCTTCTTCTGGAGAAGAATCCTCTGATGAAGGTAGTTCCTCATCCAAGCCTTCAACACCACCCACACCTATGGCCAATCCAAACAATCCCACCAGACCCTGGCTCGACCAAGATGTAGTGGCCATACCTGGGCCTCAACATCCTTTACCCAAACACCTGGAGAAATGGCTCCCTAAATTTGACCCGGACTCCAAATAGATCGCTGAAGATTACATCAAAAAGTTTATGTTAGCCATTAGACTCTATAGTGTTGAGAACAAAGACGTAGTTTGTAGATTGTTTCCCTACACCTTTGAAGGCAATGCCTCTACCTGGTACTTTGCCCAATAGCCCCACACCATCGTGTCATGGGATAAATTTGAGTCATGTTTCCTTGAGAAGTTTGGAGACGACAAGTCTCCTGAAGTTCTAGTCATGGAGATTTCTAGTTTAAAAATGAACCCCCCAAAAAAGATCAAAGACTTTAATTAAAGGTTCATGACACTAAAGAACCGAATCCCTACAGATTCAATGCCTGCCGAGAATCTTATTGTCGCATACTACACAAAAGAATTACATCAAAACATATCCATCTGGGTAAAGAGATCCAAGAAAGCCACACTGTTAGAAGCCTTCAAAGAAGCCAGTCATATCGAGAAAGATATTCTCAGTTTAAAAGACACAACCAGTAATGAGATAGAGACTAGTTCATCCTCCAAGAAGAAAATTGAAATCCTTCCTAGACCTCCCCAAAACAAAGATCAACCCAAGAGTTTGGATTTAGAAAACTTACAGAAAGTCATTCAGAAATTGTCCAACCAAGTTATATATTTGAAAAGGTCGGCTGAAGAATCTTCTTCAAGCAAAGGGCCTTACAAACTCCCTTTTAGGAAGCCTTTTCTCACCAACTGACCTAACTCAAATGCTGAAGGCCTAAATCTAGAAATCCTACAATTCGTTATTCAAACGATCCTAGAAGCACACGATAACTTGATTCCTCCCGAGATTCCTGAAGAGGTAGCTGAACAAGAGACAGTAGAAGAAGATGAATCCTCTCTGAACATTTTTGTACATTTTCAAGCTAATTTTGAAACAGTGCACCCTTACAATACTAGGAGCAAGACAGCAAATAAGCCTTCTTCTGAAATCACTATGACTTTGCCTCCAAAACAGTCTAAATCGATTGAGGCTAAATAGAATTTAGTAAACCCAAGTTTAGATTATGATTTGGCTGAAGATCTAAAAAAGCTTAGGTTTAACATTTCTGTTTATGAATTATTAAAATTCCATTTTCTTCTGCAAAAAAAGCTACAGAATATTGTAGAGAACAACAAAAATAGCAGTCTGAACAACAACAAAGGTGTTCAAAACAACCCCAAAATTCCTCAGAAGGCCTCCACCAAAACTACATATGAGCCTCATGATAAAAGAGACCTTCCTGTAAATAATGTAACAAATGTAGGTAAACCAATTTCAAAGGTTGCGATTAAAAAACAACAAACTTCTACTGTTAGTACTCGCATAAATGTTCCTCCATTTTTGTTGACTTCTGAAATTTTCAATAGGAATGTACATAACTGTATGGTAGATTCAGGTGCATCATCTAACGTAATGCCTTGGTCTGTCTGTCAAAAGATTAATGCCAATGTTCAACCATCCAGCTTGAAAATTATCCAGCTTGATTGAACTAGTGTTAAAGTGATAGGCGAATTAAAGAATGTGCTTATAAGATTGTCGTCTACTCCTAAAGTTCATCAAGTGATTGATATCATTGTTGTAGATATTCCAAAAGTTTATGGTTTTCTTTTAAGTAGAGACTGGTCAGAAAAATTACATGGCTATTTTGCGATGGATTGGTCTCACTTGTGGCTACCCGAGAATGGAAATCCCAACAG
>JZKD02S1867933.1:332100-395327 GCA_000966675.3 Picea glauca
CATCCAGCTTGAAAATTATCCAGCTTGATTGAACTAGTGTTAAAGTGATAGGCGAATTAAAGAATGTGCTTATAAGATTGTCGTCTACTCCTAAAGTTCATCAAGTGATTGATATAATTGTTGTAGATATTCCAAAAGTTTATGGTTTTCTTTTAAGTAGAGAATGGTCAGAAAAATTACATGGCTATTTTGCGATGGATTGGTCTCACTTGTGGCTACCCGAGAATGGAAATCCCAACAGAATCAAGGTAAAATGTGAACGTTATCTGAAGTTCACGGTGACTGATTTAAATGATCCCAATGAACCATTCACTCCTTCTGCCAATTCGCCTAAAATACAAGGTATGGATACTTTTTTCAGCAATTTCATGGCCAAAAATTCCACCATCACTGACCCGGAACAACAATCTAAAGTTATGACATGCACGCAGTTGACATTCATCTCCCAGTGGTCACATGCACCCGATGAAAATCAAATATAGTCTCTTTACTTTGATGGGTCTGAATCTAAGGAAGGAGTTGGTGTAGGGTCTGTATTCATTGATCCAGTAGGTGATAAGACTCTGATTTCTTTCCGGTTAGAATTCGAATGTACAAACAATAGAGTCGAATATGAGGCACTCCTGCAAGGCCTCAGGAAAGCATTAGATCTGAACATTCAAAATTTGACTGTCTTTGGTGATTCGAAAATCATGGTTAGACAGGTAAAAAATTATATCCACTATTTATCTCTGCACCTTAAAAGATATCAGACTGAGGTATGGAATTTCATGAACAATTTTTCTGCATTTAATATAAATTCTATTCCTAGATTGAATAATTCAGAAGCTAATTTGTTAGTTAACGTCGCTTCAAAACTTTTTCCTACAGAAGGCTTATCTCCAAATGCATTTTCCATCAAACTGTTGTTCAGGCCGTCCATCCCAGACAACATCACGAATTGGAGAGTCTTCGATGATGATCAACAGATTATAAGTTTTCTGCATATGGAAGAAACTTGTAAGGGCGCAGTGATCGACAAAGGTGCCCATGATGAAAATCTTTGTGACTTTACAGTAATACTAGATCTGAGATCCCTAGAATCTTCATTAGACATGGTAAACTCTATCCCGAAATATATGGTTAGATTAGAAAAATTTTATGATCTTCACGACAAGTTCAGAAAATCAGTGAACTATAAAATGAATAGTGCCTCCTTGATGCATGAAAAAGTAAATTTGGGAACTAAAGACAATCCATAGTGCATTAATTTAGGGTTAGGGTGTTCTAAGCAAGAAAATGTAGCATTTATTAAGTTGTTTAAGGAATTCAAAGATGTTTTTGCCTGGACGTACGATGACCTAAAATCCTTTGATCCTAACATCATACAACACGTTATTCCAATGAAACCCCAAACCCAACCATTTCAACAAAAGTTAAGGAAAATGCACCCAAAACTCGAACCAACGGTCAAGAAGAAATTAAACAAAGTCTTGAACACTAATATAATTTTCCCAGTTAGGCACACACAATGGGTCTCTAATCTTGTCCCTGTCAGAAAGAAGAGTGGTGAAATCTGACTATGTGTCGATTTCCGAAATCTTAACCGAGCATCTGATAAAGACAACTACCCTGTCCCTCCCATGGAACAGATCCTTCAATAGGTATATGGTTCTGAAAGATTATCCTTGCTATATGGTTTTTTAGGGTATAACCAAGTCTTGATGTCTCCTCCATACCAACTCAAAACCACCTTCCGCACTCCATGGGGCACCTACGCTTATGGAAAGATACCCTTTGGACTCATAAACGTCGGTGCCACTTTTCAGAGAGCGATGGACATCGCTTTCCATGGCTTAATCAATCAATCTGTAGTAGTTTACCTAGATGACGTCACTGTCTTCTCAAAAAATAAATAAGATCATCTAGCTCATTTAAGATCCGTTCTACAGCAATGTCGTAAGTACGAAATTTCTTTAAATCCTAAAAAATCTATCTTCACGGTAGAACAAGGTAAGCTCCTCGGGTTCATTGTATCGAGTGAAGTGATGATTATCAACCTTGAAAGGACTCAATTCATTTCGAAACTGCCCCCTCCCTCATAAAAAAAGTCCATGTAATCTTTCTTAGGTCAGATAAACTTTGTTAGGAGATTCATCCCCAGCTTTTCAGAAATGGTGAGACCATTACAAAACCTAATAAAAAAGGATGTACAGTACCATTGGGGACCTTTAGAAAGCCAGAATTTTGATTCAATAAAAAAGGCCATAATAGACGCTCCTTCTCTAATGAGCCCCAACTTTTTGCAAGACTTCACCCTCTACACGTTTGCCTCTGACCGATCTTACATTGCTGTCCTAACTCAAAAGAACGCTGAAAACAACGAGGTCCCAATTGCCTTTATGGATTCATCCTTCAAGGGGGCGAAAATTAATTACCCAGCAGTAGATCAACAAGCCTATGTTGTTTTCAAAGCAGTAAAGCACTTCCAATCTTATCTATTGAAATCTAGGACGAAAATCATTGTCCCTTACTCGACCATCAGAAATTTGTTAGTACAGAAAGAACTAGGTGAAAAAAGGGCAAACTGAGTCACATCCTTGCAAAAATATGACATAGAAATCACCCCAGCACAAATAGTAAGAGGCCAAGGTTTATGCAAGTTGGTCGTCAATTCAGCTATAGAACAGCAAGAAGAAACGAATATGTTAAATCCAGGACAACACTATCAAAATCAAATCTATTATGCACAAAACCCTGTTAGTTCCTGGTATGATGACATAAAATTTTGTCTTATACACGGATCAGCTCCCCGTCACCTTGATCCCATAAAAAGGAGAGCACTAAGATTAAAATCTTCTTCTTTTCATCTGATTAATGGTATTTTGTTCCGTCAAAATTTTGATGGAGTACGTATGTGCTACCTTGAAAAGGATGAAGCAGAAAAAGTCTTATTGGAATTGCATGCAGGAGAAGATGGTGGGCATTTTGGTGGAGACACCACTGCCCATAAAGTATTAAGAGCAGGTTATTACTGGCCTACCCTTTTTAAATATGCTCATGCTTTATGTTGCAAGTGTGTGATTTGTCAAAAAGCATCTGGACGGATACAAAAACTAGCTTTCCCTTTGCAACTAGTTTTAGTAGACTCCCCTTTTCAGCAGTGCGGTCTGGATATTATAAGCCCAATCAATCTGCCATCCTCGCAGTAGCATAAATATATCATAACAACCACAGATTACTTCACCAGGTGGTCCGAGGCTTCCCCATTAAAAGATGTAAATACCAGCCAGGTAATATCCTTCTTGAATTCAAATATTATTACTCATTTCGGTATCCCTAAATCCCTGGTATTTGATAATGCTTCTTATCTTTTGTCTCTTGAAATGAGTGATTTCACTCTAGAAAAAGGAATTAAATTAAAGTACTCTGCCAGCTATTACCCCTAAGGAAATTGTTTGGCAGAATCAACTAATAAAAATATGATCAAAATTATCAAGAGAACGGTCTCCGAAAACCATAAAAATTGGCATAACACATTGTTAAACGCAATATGGGTTGATAGAGAAACTCCTAAAACTGTTGTGGGTAACTCACCTTTCTTTCTCGTTTATGGAAAGGAGGTGATTCTTCCCCCACATGTCCTTCTTCCATCTCTTCAATTATCACAGAAGGTACAGGAAGAAGACTTTCCCCCTTTAGAGAGTTGAATTAACGCTTTGTTAAAATTAGAAGAAGTGAGGGCTCAAGAAAAACGAAAATTGGATCAACATCAACTCATTGTTAAAAAATGGTTTGATTCCAATTCTGCCTCTGACAGAAATTTTGAGGTAGGTGACCTTGTCCTAAAATGGGACAAACCTCATGAGGGAAAAGGAGAGCATACTAAGTTTCAGAACTTGTGGCTGGGACCATTTTTAATTGCTGAGAAATTGGGTCCCAGTTTCTTACGGTTACAGAATTTAGAGGGACAACCAGACACCTTTCTGGTGAATGGCCAAGCTCTAAAAAGGTACTTTACCTGATGATGCTCCCATGCACACTGTGTAAATATTTTCTGTTTTGTTTTCTGTTTGTTTTCTTTGCTGGTTTGTTTTGATTTTTCCTTTATGCTTATTAGTCTTTCTTTTTGAAACACGCATGCCTGCATCACGGGCTAGCTCAGACGAAGAGAACAGAAAAATTTCCCCTCTAAAATGACTGTTGAAAGTTGTTTAAACATCAATTATGGTATTTCTCTGAGTTTGCAGCCATGTTAAAGATAACTTGTTGTTTGAAAAACGTTTCTTGATTTCAATCTACAACTGAAGGTATTCACGATCATCCATAAAAATTCTTTTTACGTTGTCCTTGTTCCTTAAGAGAACAACTCAAAGATGTCTCCCTACTCTTGAAAGTCAATTTTATTAACAAACTATTTCTAAATCTTAATGAAGGACAGCTAAGAAATTTCTTCAAGGTCTGTAACATACTAAGATGTGTTCAAAAAAAAAAAAAAAAATAGAATTTTCAGCGTCACCCCTCTCTATTAAATATCTTTAAAAACTAAATAAATCTCCAGAGAGCTATGGGAAGTGCTTGTAAACCTGCCGGGATACTGAATAGGTCTGCTGGCAGTGGGTAAATTCATGCATGACACCAAGATAACTTCATCGGGGTACTGAACAGGCCCGCTGGCAGCGAAGCAATGTCAGGTAAAAGAAAATTCTCATATATGAATTCTTTTTTACCTTAAATGTCCTTCGTTCTGATCTAGAACTTCTTGGCAGGACACAGATATCAGAGTGGTTTAATTGACATCCCTGTCGAGGCTATGGATGCTCGCTGGCAATAGCGGCCCTGTCAACAATATTGAATATTTTAACTTTAATATCGTGGCTCTCTTTTGTTAAGATTGTCATCAGTTTTCATCTCTTTAAAATAACAGTAGTCTGAAACTGGAATGCATTATAATTATTTCCGATGCTCAAACAACTTTCCGGTTGTTTTTTATTTGAAGTTTTTTTTTTCTGATTATCCTAATCTGAACTCGTTCATTTGGCAGAGATAACTGCTCCCAACGTGTCGCCATTGTTGACAACAATGATATAATTACTATTGTTTATAAGCTGCATACACAGGGTCTCTAAATTTTCATTACTCATCACGAGCATTGTCACTAAATGACACTGGTCACTTGTCTCTTTTTACATATCTTCTTTTTGATTTTTGATTTCATGACTATAAGCATGAAAACTCGCAGCTGGAATTGACATTTTGTTTCGATTTTTTATCAAAGGAAAATTACTCATGTGGTTTATTATAGAATTGTCATATTTTTTCTATGAACATGATTGTTCGCGTTGTTTATGACCCCTTGGTTCTAAACATGGCTTGGTTTCATAAGTGAAAGACCTCCATTCATTAATATTCGATTGATTTTGATGGATTTTTGATTCATGAAACTTTGAATTATTCAATCTTTCGGTGCACTTACCTTTGTAATCAAACTATGAATGCGCTTATTATGGTTTTTTAAAGTGTTCTAATCCTAGTACGTACCCAATGCCAAGGTGGCAGATGTAGTACAAGATACCATCACTCTCGAGTATGGTCTCGGGCTTCATGATTTTGCTCCCACACATGGTGATTAACGCCTCTGCCCACCATTTGAACTGTCATAGAATTGTTTTGATAAGGCTCGGGGATATGGCTCTGTGGTCTTCTACCAAACCCTACCTATGAGTTCTATGTGATTCCCCTTCCATTCAACATGGCTCCAGTTGTAAGGGTTGAGCCGAATGGCATCCAAACCCTGTTATCATATGATAATGCCAGGGACGATTTAAAAAGGAACGGTTGGCATTTGTTCATCGAAAAATTTAAGGGTTTCATTCTTCGAGTCGCCCAGGAGTTTGCTTTGACCTTCGATCGTTGCAGGGAAAAGATAGGTGACATGAAGTTAGAAGTAATAGAAGAGTTCTTAAGCCAGGTCACGGGTTTTCCAGTTGTCGAGCAAAAGTGGTTCAAGAATGAAAAAGTTGAAGAGGTTCCCTAGACTTTGATGTTCACCTCATGAAAAATTACTAGTTGTGATCGAGGTATGCCAGTCTCATCCTTAAAACCTAGGTGGCATGATCTACTTTCTATTGTGAAGCAATTCATTACGTGTGAAGGAAGATTTGGGTTAGTTTTCCTATATCATCTGCGCTTGCTTATGAGTTTCATTAGATTCTCATTGAATATACCCTACTTCCTTCTTAGAATTCTGTATAAGATGGGTAAATGGTTTAGGAAACAGAGGTCAGATTCAAGTTTATTCCACCATGGGCTTATTAAAATTATCCTTGTACACCAGTTACAGTCCCAAAATGACTGTTGGGATTCATTTATCATACGAAATGGTTTCGGTAACCATGAATTGGGATAGGTTGATAAGTCGGTTATCGTAGAAACCCTTGTGAAACTTACCACTCCTCCCCCATCTCTCTGGACCTTTGATTTTGCTCCTAGTAATGAACCCTTAAGTGACCCTAATGTTATCAACCGGGACAATCGACTGGTCTCAGACCCAAAGAGTTGCACTAAAACTGTTATGAAACCTACAGGGAAGAAGCACAAGGGTAGCGTCAATGTTAATTTCAAGAATAAATGGGTTGGTTGTTTGATTTCACAAAGTGTTAGAAATAAAATCAAACCCTATGCAGATACAAACAATACAATTAATGTGAGTGAAGATTCAGACTCAGAAATCGAAAGATTCCTAACTGAAGAGGACCCCATGTCATACGGGTTTTACCCTGACAGACCCTACGACTATGTTAACAACTTGCCTCCTTGTCTAAAGGGTAACTCAGAATTTCCTAGCATTCAACTCTGTGATAAGCCTACCATTAACATGGAGGATTCACTGACCCAAAATGTTGTTCATGCACACTCTTTACAGTCACAGTGTGATGAGTGTCGATCTTGGATAGACAGGTATTATATTGATGTGCCTCTGCTACAGTCACGACTTAAATATTTAAAAGACCAAGTGGATATATTGACAAATGAGAACAATAGACTCAAATCCATAACCCAAGCAAAGGAGAAACACCTAAAAGTTACAGGATCTGTCATTTTCAAAAATGTAGAGGCAGCCACAGCTATCATAAATTTCGAAGTTTCTTGACACGATTTGGTTTGTGATTTGAGGTATGAATTATTTAGTATAATCATTTGTTGTTTTTAGAGTGGTATATTTGATTTGATTAGATAAACTATTTTTATTATTAGAATTAGTTTCTTTTAATTTTTAAGATTGCATGTGCTATTTTAACTAGCTACATAAACGTAAGATTCTGTAGTCAGTTAGAAAAAATCGAATTGCTTGATTTGACAATTGAAAACATATCTAAAATCTTCCCATTTTCATTTGTTTTTAGGAACCCATGATTTCCAAGGAGATATGAGGCACTGTTGAGATCTCCAAGCCATATCAACTTTGTGTTTTTAGTAAATAGATTAGGCTATTGGTAATTTTATTCAGTGAAATCAGGGAGGTTGCATCCCCCATATTTTTGGAACAGATTTGATATTATCAACAAGAAACAGTTTTGTTTCCTGGAACCTATATAAGAATGTTATTTTATAAACATTTGATCATCTCAGATCCTGGGGCAAGACCATGGATTTTTCATTTACAGACTTGAATGGAATATAATACTCATCACAGCTTTAGCTTTTCCGTATTGTGGTTTTATTCAAGTCATGTTTATTTCAATTTGCAAATAGATTATGATTTCTTTCGCTGTCATGGTTTACTACAAGATGGTATGATAAAAATTTATATATTATCCATGTTTCATGTTCCAGATTTAACACACAGTAATCATTCGTTCAAACTTGAATTAAGAGATTTATCTTTATTTTTTATTGAATGTTTATACGCAAGTTCTCATAGCAAGATTTATCTTAATGTGGCTGCTTGTAAAATTATGAGATTGTTGTGATCGTATCTCTTATATGTTCTATCATTCAAATTCCATCATTACTGCTTCACATTTATTAGAAACAATATTAGGATCTGCTTCAGTTTTACCTCATCAGACAAGGTGACTGGATGCTACACATTAAACAGATATTGGATGCGATAACAGGTCAGCCTGTTATTTAATTTCATTAGTATAATAGATATAGAAGTTCCCTGTAGTTAAAACACTTTTTACCATCTGTTATTTCTTTTGTTTAATTAGACAGTTTGATATTCGATTTCTTTTATATAAACATTATAAAAAAAAACAAATCAAAAATATTAGATAATGGCTTTACTGTTGTTTAAAAAATCAATTTACATTCGATTTTCACGGATTTAGATTAAAATTCGTATTTTGTACGTATTATATATATATTATAAATAGAATTATTTGTATATATTGTGCATATGATAAGTAGATTTATTTTATAAGTACTAATTAGTTAAATTACAGATATATATTAGATGTATGTATATTTATTAGTGAGTTTTATTTACTAGATCATTGCTTTTCCTTTAGTTATTTTTCACTTTCTTTAGGACTTAGATCGGCCAACGGAGCCGCTAAACCCATCGGAGTGAATTAATCAAAATTGTTGGGGTTAATTAGAAAACCCTGGACCAGATTCACTCCTCCAGTTGACGAGCGGTCAATTTCGCCCGTCAACAAATCCATGATTGGTGCATGTTACCTACTAATATATGGGTTCTTTTGCAGCAAAAGAACCATAATCTACTCCATCAAAAAGGCAACATAGTAATAAAAAGACAAACTTATTTTTCGTGATAGATGGTAAAGGTCTTCAAGCAAACCTTTAATTGATCTGATTTGAGGTATTCCATTACATCAAAGACAAAAATCTATTGAGGACAAAGACAATATCATCAAGGAGAATCATGGTGATGAATGTGAAATAATTTAATTCCTATCTCTGATGGATTGTGAAAAGATTTTTGAAAAAAACTACAGTAATCAGGGCACAAAGTTTCATTTTACCACAGTAGCATGGATCATGAGCAAAAGTTTGATTGGCAGGGTTTCCATAACTTTATTCTGATATCACTACCAATCAAAGTAGAAGTCATGAAGCTTGACAACAATTCTGAGCAATGATATGCCTGTCAACGTTCTGGTCATAAAATGTGTGAAGAAGCGGCTTAAGGCTATCAATAATGCTAGGGTGTAAAAGTTCAAGGTTGGACAAGCTTATGGCGTACCTTTGTTAGAATCATTGTTAGGAAAATCTGGTTTGTTTCTATAACAACGACCTTATAGGGAATATTTCATAAATGGAGAAGTGGATCGGGATCCTTTCACAACCAAATAAAGGGATTGTGTTCTTTAGATAAATGTGTACCACATGGGAGGCCAAGACAAGACATATGAAAAACAGGTGGCTTTATGGACAAGGGATGTTATAGACTATCTCCAATGCATTCTAGATGAATCTTGTCCAAATGATGACCCTGTTTCAACACTATACAATAGAGAGAGCTCACAAATGCTCTTGGGCAGCTCTGGTTAGCATCAAGGAGGTGACTCTTCCCAAATAACTACTGACAATGAGGAGCCTTCCTTGTATATTAAATGGTGTTATATGTTGTGGATCCTATATTGGCATTATGCCGAAGGGTTACTCCAATGTCCTCAAGTCATTGAATGGGTGCTTTCCCAGTTACTGGAAAAGGATTTGAATGGAGGTATTGTAGACAAAAAGGATATGAAGAGTCCCATTGAAAGGGAGCCTACGAACCATGAGTTTTCTATAGCATACTTGGTATCCTCCATTCAGAAATGACTTGCTAATCTTTCAAAAGCTATCAATCCTATGCTTCTTCCAGCAATCAGAGAAAAGTTGTGCAACCCCTGGGTAAAGCTCTCATATCAGGAGATGTGATAAGTTCTTATCACATCTCATGATCATTCATGAAACATAAACATTTTTGTCATAGAGTGTATACCAGGTCAAGTTTCCACATATTGCAATAGAAAATGTAAATATTTCATCAAAAACTATTTTGGTTTCAATGCACATCTCATCTTAAATTCCATTGCAAAAATATTTTAAATAGAAATATAATCATTGTTCTGTAAATAATATAGGAGTAAATGTATTATTTGAGTAGTAGTCGGGTACTTGATAAAAAACACATGATATATTTGTCTTGTTTTATTTTTTCCATTCTCTGAAAATGAAATTAGTACAAGAAGCCAGAGGCACTTTCACAAAATTTCACATTCTAAAAGTGCACACATATTAGCCTTACCAAGAAAATCACATTAGCGGAAACATGACATTCAACCAAAAAGCACAACAGCCTCATCAACACTATCGTTTTGCATAAATCCTTTAATCATAGCATTCCTTGTGACCACATCCCAGTGACGCATTCTATCAAACACTTTGCACCCACTATCAATATACCCACATATGCCATACATATAAAAGGGCAGTCCCCACACAGGTATTAGACTATCACCCACTCTGAATTATGTCCCCATGAATCTTTTTGCAATGTTCCAGAGTTTCGAAATCAACACAGGCCATGAGAACATCGTGAAAAGTGAACTGCTTCAACTGGAATGAGGTATAGTAATATATTTTCCTAAACATATTCAAGGCCTCTTCACAATGCTCGTGCTCAGCATAAACTGAAATGATAGAACCCCATGAGACTACATTCTTCTCTTGCATTTCATCCAAATAGCAGCAAGCATCCACAACATTGTCGCACTTGCCATACATAGTCACAAGCTTCCTACAAAAAAACATGGTCGGTTTGAATAATGTGGTTGGTTTGAATAATGTGAGAATGGATTAGTTTTTCTTCGCTTAGGGTTTTTAGCTTAAAGCATCCCTGCAAAAGAGAGGCATAGTCATCGGAGTCTACACCATTCTTTGAAGGAAGAATTCGCAGGGCCTCTTTTAATCGGACTTTAATTTGCAGAGCCTATTTTAATATGTCTTTCTTAATCACAAACTTTTAAACAGGAAAACAATCCGAACCTAATTTATGATCTCAACCAAATCCATTATTTTTAAATTGGAAACTGATTTGAACCTCATTTTACTAACGCTTAGCAAAATCCCTAAAGACAACAATAAGACCAAGTAAAATCCCTTGAAAATACAAAGCATCGAGGGATCAAATTTCTTAAAATGTAAATTTTTTTATCATTTCATTTAATTAGGCTGACTTTATTTTTATTTTTGTTATACTTTTTTTTATTTGAGAAAAAATTAATTTTTCTTAATGTTTAATGTAAAATCTAACATCACCCTAGGTGACAACATCTCCTCCATAGTGGGCTATAGAGAACCTCTCTACTCTCGATGCAAAAATATGGTTTATTCATCCCCAGATCTACCTACCTACAGTTTAATGGATAGTTCAATAGATTCTCACACAACAATATTAAATCCCTATTGTCATTTGGTACCTCAAGTGTAATAGTACCATTGTTAGTCGTGGGCTCAAAGGTGCCCATACTATTTTGTGGAAACCTAAACAATTTTTGTTTTTTGATAGAGTAAATTCAAATTATTTCTTTTACATTTGCTATTTTTCACTACTTCCAAAACAATGGCATTGTGTTCAAAGTCACCTTTTACATGTTGGAAACCCCAAAAAATTCATTTGGTTGGTATGCATGGGTGGCTTGCTAATTCTAGCTCCCAAATAATCTCATATAAGTTAACTGTTGACCATCCCTTCTTTTCATTCGACGAGCTCTTTGCCTTCATGCTCTTTGCCTTCATGCTAAGTGTGGTTTTGTTTGATTGTTGCATCTTCCTTGTTGTTGGTTTTTCCTCCTTCATTTGATTGTGACTTGGTGCCACTCATGCCAATGTCTATTGGAAACCCCATAATTCTTTGCGGATTGAAGTTTCATTTCATGCAAACAATGATGTTGTATGTGAGTTGTTTGTTGGGACTTCTTGAATATTGTTTGTGGGTCATGTGTAGGGTGGCCAAATCTTGGTTTTCTTCCATCTCGCTCGGTAAAACTTGAGTTGTAAGTCTATCCAAGCTCATTGTGGGAGGCACTTTAAAACAAACCCATCTGCATTTTAGATGGAGTGTCGAGGATCATTGTGGCTCCCTAGCAAGGCTGACCTAAGGATGGTTTCATGGGTTTTGGCCAGAGTTGGTTGCATGGTATGGTTTGTTGGTTCATTAATGGCCACAATGTTGCGAGTCACTCAGCTCTTTGTGGATGGAAGTGTAAATTCATATGATCAACAATGTGGTGAACAAGCTATTTGTTAAGTCCTCTTGAAAATTGGTCATGGATCATTTGTAGGTAATCGACTTTCAATTTTTTTCCTTCTCCACTTGGTAACACATGAGTAGTAATGTTGGCCATGCTCGTCATGGGAGGCACTTGTAGACAAATCACTTTCCATTCTATGTACATGGAGTTTGAGGGATTTGTTATGGTCACCTAAGAGGGATCTCCTTTGTATGCTTTCGAGGATTTTTGTTGAAGTTGTTGGATTTGGTTTGTTGGTTGACTATTGGACAAAATGCTATGAATCTCATCCACTTATTTGTAGATGGAAGTGTCATTTCAAGAGAAGGGTGATAGTGTAGATGGAAGTTTCTATAGGCTGGTGAGTCGAATGGTTATAAGATGAGAGGCTTATGTGTTTATTAGGATGGTGAGCCAAATGCCAAGGCCAATGAGCCTGACTTTTTATATGTAATTATGTAGATCATTAATAAAATACAAACATCGTTGCGTGTAGACCAACCATGAAGAAAGAGTGACGGGGGACTAATCTTCCACAAGTGGGTAAGGGAGGGGGGGCTAAAAGGTTGGGAAGAGGGGCTAATATTAGGGGTTTAAGTCCTTGAGAATAATAATATATTATTATTCCAAGTTGTGTGAAATATATATTTGTATCCTAAGTTCTTGGAAAAGGGAATGCATGTGTGATGGAGTGCATGCAGCTTCATGGGCGACATGTGTCAGCCCAAGCAAATGCAATTTAACCTAATAATTGAGTCGTGATGGGGGTTCATCCTACCACTCTCCCATCCTCTGCCTGAGTTCTTTATCGGTCTTTCTCTTGAACCTGTTTTGCCTCTGTGTGGAACCTCTGCTTACCCTCATGCAACACTAAGAACCAGAATCTGTGGGTCATCTTGTATCTTCTGCGATACTGGACATACCTGAGCAATCACCCAATGTGATAGGCATTCCTTAGGGTGGATTCATTCTCTCCAGGTTACAGTTTGTTTAGTGTCAGAGGAATGGCCTAGGGTGAGGAATGGTCTAGGCTAAAAAATTAGGACAGTCATTCTTCCTTACTTGAGAAAAATGGTCCAGATAGCTCATCATTGATGTTCTACTCTAAAGGCAGATACTCTTTTAGATCTCACAGATGTGACTGAAAGAATGGCCCAGATGATTCAGTTTATATCATAACATTGTTTCTGTGCAGGTTGATATTAGATGATTGTTATGAATAACGTATGTGTCAAGACAGTAGATGTATACTACTGTGGTGTATGTGTTCCACTATTTGATCAAGTATCTGTGTGCTACTTGGTGTGGTAGTGTACCACTGGATTGTAGTTGTGTACTACTATGGATAGACACAGTTGTGTTCTATTGAATGATATTGTTTCGATTGACTTGAAGACTATCAACAGTGTTGAAAATTATTATCAGCCAGATGATTGATCAATGAACAGAGATTTTCCAGACAGAAAATGGTTCAGAACATTTACTCTTCTAGATTAGAAGAATGGCTCTTATGTCACTCTGTGAAGTGAGCATCATGTCTGATTACTCAGATAGAGTATGGTTTCGAGAGATGATGCAACTGATGACACTAATGATGATGATGGTGCTCATGATCTAGTCATGAGATAGTCTATACAACTATGTTGATTCTACCGAGTGAATGGTATGTTTTGTGCTCAAGACCATTACCTATAATACCTCCCTAGCTAGGAGGGAGTGTTGATATTATGGTAGCTGTGGGAGGTATTTACCTCCACGTGTAAACCTGACGAGAATAGAATACTCTAGGAAGTAAGAAGAAACCCTAATGAGTTGGCTAATAACCCTAGAAGACATGTCGGCTCAGGAAGATAACTTGTATTAGGTTATTATCCTCCAAGAGAAGAAGTCGGCCAGAAGAAATAATATATACTGAACAGACAGACACCAAGAATGAGAAGTTGGCCCAGGAAGTTAGCCATAATTACTATAAATACAGGAGGCCAGTCTTCATTCTGGCAGGCATTCTCAGAATTGCAGAGCAACACTTGTGCACACTGCAGTTGCCCAGTTTCTGCGCAGGTTTGGAGGAGAGCTACTGTTGCAGCTGCTGCAGCTAGCAGTTATGCTTTGGCTTGGACTATCTCTTGGTTAGGGTTTGGACTATCTGATTAACTCTTGTTGGTGCACTATCCTTGGGGAAAGGTGCATTACTCTTTGTTTGGCTATCTAGCCTAGGGTTTGCTTCCAGAGTGATTCTCTATCAAGGTTAAGGTGCTCGGAGGGTGGCTTCGGCCTATGGTTGGGTGAAAACAGTGATATTGTCAATGGTAAAATGAGCACATCCATTATATTCTAACAGAAGTATGGCAGAGGACTGATGAGATTTTCTTGAGACAAGGAAAATATACAGTAGTGATATTGAAGAAGTTCAGTATGACAGACTGCAAATCCATGACTACACCAATGGTGATGGATTTGAAGAAGATGAACAATGCTTCTATTGATTCAAGCGAGATTGATCCACATTTATACTGACAACTGATTGGATCATTGATGTATCTGGTTAACACGAGACCTGACATATGCTATGTAGTGAATGTACTTAGTCAGTTCATGAGTCGGCCAAGATAGACTCACTGGATAGCAGCAAAGCATATATTGAGATATCTATGAGGCAATATTGGATATGGCTTGACATATGCCTGCAGTGTAGACTTGAGTTTGCAGGGATATGCCGATGTAGTAGTTTCCTAAAAGGGAGAAAGAAAATTATAGGAGTACAATGCTAATAATGAATGAAACAACATAACATGAGGATATAAATCTCATCATTGTTTGATCCATGATAGTTGGCATCTTTATATAAGGTAAAAGGTGGCTTTGAACAAAGCCCTTATTAAGGGAGTAGCAAAAGATAGTTAATGTAGAAGGGTTTTTCTATTTCTTTTAACACCATCATAGCTAGTTTAACACCATTAAATTATATTCCCAATTTGGGCATGGTGAGTTCTAAAAGCACGTCACCACCAAATGTGTGAATATGTTAGACTCACCATGCCCAAACTAGGAATAAAATTTAATGGTGTTGATCTAGTTATGTTGAAAATCGGTTTCTTTTAAAGTGCCTCCCACAATAATCCTGGCCCAACAATACAACTCATGTGATACCGAGCGAGACAATGGAAAACTAAAATCCGACCATCCAACAAATGACCCACAACCAAAATTTAGGGGGACCTGACAGGTAGCTTGTTTACCACATCACCCTTCTCTTGAAATGACACTTCCATCTACAAATAAGTGGGTGGGGTTCTGATGCAGAAGCATTGCCAATGTCAAGAAAGCATGGGGCAAGTGCCAACACATTTTAGGCACATGATAAATTGTTTAAAAACTTTTGAAGATAGATGCGCCAAATATAAATGTAACAGTTAAGGAGAGGCGTACTTATATATTGTAAAGGACCTTGAGCGATCCGCTCTCGTCCATAGTAGGTAGAAGGCATTTATGTTAGTAGGTAGCTTTGAATTCTCTGATTAGATAGTTTTAGGAGTGGAGGGAAAATAGATATAGACACCCTCATTGTGTAATTGTAACATATAAGGAGGATGCCAATTTAGAGCAGAGTAGTGAAGAACATTACCAAAGAGGAAGATAAGAGAGCATACAGAGCTGGAACAGAGAAATTGTAATTGGAAAACACCCATGTACAGAGATTAAGTTAATAGAAGAAGTCTTAATTCAAATTCATGGCATTGTAGTTGTTTCTTGTATGTGTATGCTGAATGGTATGTTCATAATTTTACTCTTTTTGTTATACATTTTCTTTTCTATGTTGTGTATGGATGACTTCTTGTTAAATGTTTAAATTCTGAGAGAGAAAGAGTTAGGAAATGAGTTTCAATTGTTTCTCTATCTGAGCGAGGGTTCCTGCAAGGAGTGTAGTTGAATTGTCTACAAGGAGTGCACTAACAAAAGGGTTCAGAGGTCTTATCTCTGAAGGCTCAGATAAGTTAACTCTTGTTCTCATTTTCCCCAAAGGTGCAGTTAGGCACAGGAGTCGTGCAAGGTGTGCACAGACCAAGTTTGAATCTAAGGTTTGTAACCTGAGAAACTTTTGAGGGACTGTTGCTGCAAGGAGTGCGCAGAGTCAAAGGAATTCAGCATTGAAGAAATTGAAGGTTTGCCGCAAGGAGTGCATGTAGGAGGTTCTTGAGAGGTTGGAATTCGTGGAAGACCTCCGAAGGATTCGAACCTACTAAGTCATCAAAGGGAAGAGATGAACGATCAAATTTATTTGTAGAGAATTAGTGAAATCCCGCCAGCCGTCTGATCTGATAGAGAAGTAAGGAGGTTACGGCTGTTTCTAGAGTTTCAAGCTCAGGAGATCATGAGCCGTTGGATCCTCACTTAGATATCTGTCAGTTTTTCAATCTGACAGAAGTTGCATGGGGTTTAAACCCTCGCAAGCAGAGCGAAGGTCCCAAAAGGTGTCGGGATATCGAGGTGTCGGGGTTCGGGATATTGAAAGTCCTATGGACAAGAGATCAGGTAAATCCACAGTGAAAACCCCGAAACAGATTAGAACCACCCATCATTTGAGACATGTGGCAGAGATCGGGAGTAATTAGCATCTCGGAAGTCTAGAGACCAAGAGTTCGAGACTTTATAAGTCCCGAACCAATGAAAGAATCGCAGCCATTGATCTAAGGAAGGACACATGTCGTGCGATCATCCAAATCGGAGATCCGGACACCGGGACTCACATAGGTGAGTGTTTTGACTTCACATCATGCAAAGTCCAATATTTGATCTAGATTATCCATCCATTTGGGACGTGTGGAGGAAATACGAGAATTCGGGGTTCGATGTTTCATGAATCCTGAAGATAGGAAGTACACACATTTTGGAACCGCGAAGTCCGAAACCATGATAAGGAGGAAAGTTCTATTGTGGGGCCAGATTTCATCATATCAGAAAATCAGAATTCGAGAGATCGGAAGCCCCGAGGAAAAATGCATTTTGGCATTTGAAACCCCGAAGTCCCAAGGGAGATCAGGGACCGTTGGTATAGTAGACAATCACGACAGTTGATTGTGTTTAAGGAAGAAAGTAGATGGGTTCCTAGTTGACTTCATATCGGGATTTGGAGGATTGGGGATCCTGAGGACAAGAGGCCCAATACATTACGGCATCCGAAAAACTGAAATCCCGAAAGGAGATAGGACGACGGTCATATAAGGGGAGGTTGTATGGACCAAAAGTCTAGCCTATGGGGATAACTGAAGTTAAAGCATCTCAGGATATCAGAGATCGGGAAATCAGGAAGACAAAGGTTTGCGACATTGGGGATTGCGAAACCTCGAAGCCCAAAATTTTTATTTTTCTACTGTGAACGAAAAAGCGATCGGGTCTAAAGGTTGTAAGGAGCAGAAAAGCCCTGTGGGTTGATTTTATTAGAGATTCCATGTTGGAATCAAAGAGCCTCTTTAGCTTGAAGGTGGAATTAGAACGATCCTTAAGAATGGGAGGTCAGCGCAGAAGTTTTTTCGAGGCAAAAGGGGATGTCTGCGTCAGGTTTGGTATCAGAGCACAGAAAGGTTTCTTTGCTTTCTGTGGCAAGGAAAAGGAAAATTCACAATGCCGCCAAGAAGAAGGGACATGCAAACACCCGATCCTCCAGAGGAAAGGGAAATAACAAGAAGAAGATCAGGTAGGCATATGTCTGACCCAGCCATGGCAAGAGAAATGCGTGATTTATGCGCCAGACTTGAAGACATGGAGACAGCACAGAGACCCATAGTCGGTATTGGGGATCTTAGTGATTCCGAATGTGAAAATGAAGTTGAACATGAAGAAGAAGAAGTTTTAGTGGAAGATGCCACAAATGAATGCTTGATTAGAGCTATCGCAAGGATGGGTGCCAGGGAAAAAATGGACATCCCAGTTTATGAAGGAAACCTGGATGCTGAAGAGCTTCTAGACTAGATTAGAGCTCTGGACACTTATTTCGACTATGAAGATGTCGAGGAAGAAAACAAGGTCAAACATGTTGTCACAAGGCTGAAGGTACATGCAGCATTGTGGTGGGATGAACTACAAGCTAACAGACGCTGCAAAGGCAAGCAAAAAATCAAGATTTGGGATAGGATGATTGCGAAGATGAAGGAAAAATTCATCCCTAGAGATTATCAAATTACTCTATTCAGGAGAATGCAAAACCTGAGACAGAAGCTGATGATAGTGAAAGAATACACTGAAGAATTCTACAAGCTGAACATTAGGGCAGGTCATCTTGAAAGCGATGATGAAAAGGTTGCCATGTACATGAATGGCCTGAGATATGACATTCAGGATGAGATAAGCATGGTAACCATCTGAATGGTGGAATATGCTTATCAGATGGCTGTAAAGGCTGAAGAGAAGCTGAGCCTAAAGAAGGGTCAAAGAGGCCGAGGCACAAGTCAAGCCAGGGGCAAATCAGTTGTCCAAGATAAAAATCAGAAACCCAAGGAGGACTGGAAGAAACCTCAGGCTCGAACTGAAAGAGGTGGAACCTCACAACAAGGGCAATATTCTTAATAGAGAGGGAAACATACCGAAAAAAGAGGAGATTATGCTGATAATAATATTTTTCCTCATACTAGAGGTAGAGGAAGAGGAAGAGGTGGAGTAATAAAATGCTTCACATGTGGAAAGAATGGACACAAATCTTATGAATGCCCAGATAAGAAGAAAGAGAGTGGAGAGACTCACGTCGCCGAAGAACAGAGGTGGAATGTTGAGGCAGAAGATGATAAAGGCGAAAGATCGTTGATGATGCGAAAAGTTCTTTTGACACCAGAGAAGGAGGTGGAAAATCTAGTACAAAGAAACAGACTTTTTCGGACAGCTTGCAAAACCATGGACAGGGTATGCAAGGTCATTGTGGACAGTGGTAGCATAGATTATCTCATTTCAACAGAGATGGTAGAGAAGCTAGAGCTAGAGATGATTGAACATCCAAGTCCATATGGAGTTTCATGGCTACAAAAGGGACATCAGGTAAATGTCACTAAACAATGTTTAGTTGAATTTAAGATAGGAGGATATAATGATGAGATACTCTGCGATGTTATTCCCATGGATGTTTGTCATTTATTGCTGCGTAGACCGTGGCAATATGACAAAAATGTGATTCATGATGGGAGGATGAACACATACACCCTAGAAAAGAATGGGAGAACTCACATGTTGCTTCCAATCAAAGATAAGGAAGTGAAACCTGAAGTAAGTAACACTGTACTTCTCATGAGTGGGAAAGAACTCCTTAACAAGGTCAAGAAGAAGGAGGAACCACAATTTATTGTGTTCAGGAAGCCAATGATTGTTTTAAACAACACAAGGATAGATGATTTACCAGAAGAAGTTCAGGAACTGCTGGAAGAGTTCGCTGACATAGTAGTGGATGAAATACCTCGTTCGTTGCCACCAATCAGAAGTGTGAGTCATGATATTGATCTCATACCTGGAGCCAATTTACCAAACAAAGAAGCGTATAGATTAATGTCATGGGAGAATGAAGAGGTCAAAAGACAAATTTAGGATTTGTTAGATAAAGGGTTGGTTAGAGAAAGCTTGAGTCCATCTGTTGTTTCGATAGTACTCAGTACAAAGAAAGATGGAGGCTGGAGAATGTGTACTGATTCAAGGGAAATTAACAAGATAACCATTAGGTATAGATTTCCATTACCAAGAATGGATGATCTGATGGATTGCTTAAGTGGAGCAATTTTTTTTTCGAAGATTGATTTGAAAAGTGGGTATCACCAGATTCGTATGAGGGAAGGTGATGAATGGAAAACAGCCTTCAAGACTAACGAAGGGTTGTATGAATGGCTTGTTATGCCATTTGGGTTAACAAATGCACCAAGTACCTTCATGAGGTTGATGAACGAAGTCCTGAAGCAATTCCTTAGAAAATTTGTCATTGTGTATCTGGATGATATACTGATCTTTAGTAAAATAGAGGCACAGCATCTAAAACACTTAGCTATAGTGATGAAGAGATTACAACGAGAGAAGTTGCTGATAAACATGAAGAAATCCTCATTCATGAAGACAGAACTCATCTATTTAGAATTAGTTATTTCTGCAAATAAATTAAAGATGGATCCAGATAAGGTGGAAGTGATCAAGAATTGGCCATCACCGAAGAGCATATTTGAGGTGAGAAGTTTTCACGGATTGGCTAGTTTCTACCAAAAGTTCATCAAGAATTTCAGTGGAATTAGTGCACTGATGATGGACACAGTGAAGAAAAGACATAAATCTTTTCACTAGATAGAAGAGGTTGAGAAGAGTTTTAATCTGTTGAAGAGGAAGATCACGGAACAACCAATTCTGGTGTTGCTTGATATCCAAAAGACATTCCAAATGAAATGCGATGCAAGTGGATTTTCCATAGGGGCAGTCTTGAGTCAAGTGGACAGGCCGATAGCATACTTCAATGAGAAGTTGAATGAAGCGAAGGTGAAGTACTCCACATATGACAAGGAGTTATATGCTATCATTCAGGCATTGAAGAAGTGGAGACACTATTTGATTTCGAAGGAGTTTGTCTTATACAGTCACATTCATGCACTGCAGTTTGTGACTCAACAAGAAAAGTTAAATCAAAGACATGTAAAATGGGTTGAATACATGCAGAACTTTACTTTTATAACTAAGCATATTTCTGGAACTGCTAACAAGGTTGTTGATGCTTTGAGCAGGAAATGTTTGCTATTGCAGGAGTTCAGAGTTAAAACATTGGGTTTTGATGATCTTAGGGACATGTACATAGATGATCCAGATTTTAAGAAGGCATATGAAGCAGCTGAGAATCCAATTCTCAGAGATAGAAGCCCTTGGATAGAATACATAATCCAGGAAGGATTATTGTTTAAAGGTAATCAACTTTGTATTCCAAAATGCTCCATGAGGGAGAATTTGCTGAAAGAGAAACACAGTGGAGGATTGGTCGGGCACTTTGGTCATGAAAATACATTCGCAAAATTGAATGAGTCATATTTTTGGCCGAGAATGTGAGAAGATGCCAAGAGATTCGTGGACAAATGCAGAATTTGCCAGCATTCGAAAGGAAAGAGATATAATGTAGGATTTTATCAACCATTGCCAATACCTGAGAGGTCGTGGGATGCAGTCAGCATGGATTTCATATTGGGGTTGCCAAGAACACAAATAGGGTTTGAATCAATATTTGTGGTGGTGGATAGATTTTCCAAGATGGCACACTTCATTCCATGTCAGAAAACTAGTGACACAACTCACATTGCGAATCTATTTTTCACAGAAGTCATTCGACTTCACGGCTTACCAAGGAGCATAGTTTTGGATCGAGACACTAATTTTGTAGGACACTTCTGGAGAACCTTATGGAAGAAGTTGGGAACTAACTTTTTGTTCAGTTCATCTTATCATCCTCAGACGGATGGACAAACAGAAGTGGTAAACATAAGTCTGGGAGACTTGCTGAGAAGCCTGGTGACAGAACAACACAGCCAGTGGGACAATATATTACCACAGGTGGAATTTGATTATAATGACTCAGTTAATAGAAGAACAGGAAAAATTCCATTTCAAATTTTTTATGGCATGCAGCCGAGAGGAATTTCTAAGCTGAGGGATTCAGAACAGATTGCGACTAGGAGTGCTAGTGCAAAATATTTCACAGATGCGATGACAGAACTTCACAGCCAGGTGAAGGAGCGTTTACAGACCTCGAGCTAGGAGTATAAGCGAAGAGCAAATTACCACAAGAGACAACTTCAGTTTGAGGTTGGTGATTTCATTCTGATACATCTACGAAAGGAAAGGTTCCCAAAGGGGACATATAAGAAACTGAAGATGAAGAAGATCGGACCATGTAAGGTCTTGAAGAAATTTAGGGCAAATGATTATGAGATTGAATTACCTGATGGGATCAGAATTTCTCCGATATTCAATGTCTCATATTTGTACCCATACAAAACTGGGGAAGCAGGAAAAAGTGATGAAAAACCAAAGATCCAGTGGACAAAGAAGATGCCTGTTGCAGAGAAGCCACAGATGGAAAGCATACTAGACGAAAGAATTAGCCGGAAGACCAGAAAAAAACAATACTTTGAATACTTGGTCAAGTGGAAAGGACATACAGTTGAAGATGCCAGCTGGGAGAATGAAGTAGAGATTCATAAGCATGGATAGACCGTGTGATAGCTCATGGATAGGAGCCCATGAAAATTTTCAAGTGAGGGAGTAGGATGCAGGAGCATCGCCAATGTCAAGCGAGCATGGGGCAAGCGCCAACACATTTTAGGCACATGATAAATTGTTTAAAAACTTTTGAAGATAGATGTGCCAAATATAAATCTAACAGTTGAGGAGAGGCGTACTTATATATTTTAAAGGACCTTGAGTGATCCGCTCTCATCCATAGTAGGTAGAAGGCATTTATGTTAGTAGGTAGCTTTGAATTCTCTGATTAGACAGTTTTAGGAGTGGAGGGAAAATGGATATAGACACCCTCATTGTGTAATTTTAACATAGAAGAAGGATGCCAATTTAGAGCAGAGTAGTGAAGAACATTACCAAAGAGGAAGAGAAGAGAACACACAGAGCTGGAATAGAGAAATTGTAATTGGAAAACACCCATGTACAGAGATTAAGTTAATAAATAAAGTCTTAATTCAGATTCATGGCATTGTAGTTGTTTCTTGTATGTGTATGTTGAATGGTATGTTCATAATTTTACTCTTTCTGTTATACATTTGCTTTTCTATGCTGTGTATGGATGAATTCTTGTTAAATGTTTTAAATTCTGAGAGAGAAAGAGTTAGGAAATGAGCTTCAATTGTTTCTCTATCTGAGCGAGGGTTCCTGCAAGGAGTGCAGTTGAGTTGTCCGCAAGGAGTGCGCTGACAAAAGGGTTCAGAGGTCTTATCTTTGAAGGCTCAGATAAGTTAACTCTTGTTCTCATTTTCCCCAAAGGTGAAGTTAGGCACATGAGTCATGCAAGGTGTGCACAGACCAAGTTTGAATCAGGGTTTGTAACCCGAGAAATTTTTGAGGGACTGTTGCTGCAAGGAGTGCATGGAGTCAAAGGAATTCAACATTGAATAAATTGAAGGTTTACCACAAGGAGTGTGTGTAGGAGGATCTTGAGAGGTTGGAAGTCATAGAAGACCTCTGAAGGATTCGAATCTGCTAAGTCGTCAAAGGGAAGAGACGAACGATCAAATTTCTTAGTAGAGAATTAGCAAAATCCCGCCAGTCGTCCGATCTGATAGAGAAGCAAGGAGGTTACGGTTGTTTCAAGAGTTTCAAGCTCAAGAGATCATGATTCGTTGGATCCTTAGTTAGATACCAGTCAGCCATCCGATATGACAGGAGTTGCATGGGGTTTAAACCCTTGCAAGCAGAGCAAAGGTCCCAGAAGGTGTCGGGATATCGAGGTGTCGGGGTTCGGGATATCGGAAGTCCTCTGGACAAGAGATTGGGTAAATACACGGTGAAAACCCTAAAACAGATCAGAACCACCCATCAGTTGAGACACGTGGCAGAGATCGGGAGTCATTAGCATCTCGAAAGTCGAGAGACCAAGATTTTGAGACTTTATAAGTCCCGAACCAGCGAAAGAATCGCAGCCATTGATCTAAGGAAGGAAGTGTGTCACGTGATCATCCAATTCAGAGATCCAGACACCGGGACTCACATAGGTGAGTGTTTTGACTTCACATCAGGAAAAGTCTGAGATTTGATCTGGACCGTCCATCCATTTGGGACTCGTGGCGGAAATCCAAGAATTCGGGGTTCGACGTTTCATGAATCCTGAAGACAGGAAGTACACACATTTTGGAACCACGAAGTCCGAAACCTTGATAAGGAGGAAAGTTCTATTATGGGGCCAGCTGTCATCATATTGGAAAATAAGAATTTGAGACATCGGAAGCCCCGAGGACAAATGCATTTCGGCATTTGAAACCCCAAAGTCCCGAGGGAGATTAGGGATTGTTGGTCTAGTAGACGATCATGACCATTGATCGTGTTTAAGGCAGAAAGGTGATGGGTTCCTAGTTGACGTCATATCAGGATTCAGAGGATTGGGGATCCTGATGACAAGAGGCCCAATACATTTCAGCATTCGAAAAACCAAAATCCCAAAAGGAGATAGGACTATGGTCATATAAGGGGAGGTCGTATGGACCAAAAGTCTAGCCTAGGGGGATAATTGAAGTTAACGCATCTCAGGATATCAAAGATTGGGAAACCGAGAAGACAAAGGTTTGTGACATCGGGGATTGTGAAACCCCGAAGCCCAAAATTTTTATTTTTCTACTGTGAACGGAAAAGCGATCAGGCCTATAGTTTGTAAGGAGCAGAAAATCCCTATGGGTTGATTTTATTAGAGATTTCAAGGAGGAATCAAAGAGCCACTTTAGCTCGAATGTGGAATTAGAATGATCCTTAAGACCGGGAGGTCAGCACAGAAGTTTTTCCGAGGCAAAAGGGGATGTCTGCGTCAGGTTTGGTATCAGAGCACAGAAAGGGTTCTTTGCTTTTTGTGGCAAGGAAAAGGAAAATTCACCATGCTGCCCAGAAGAAGGGACATACAAACACCCGATCTTCCAGAGGAAAGGGAAATAGCAAGAAGAAGAGGTAGGCAGATGCCTGACCCAGCCATGGCAAGAGAAATGCGTGATTTACGTGCCAGACTTGAAGACATGGAGACAACACAGAGACGCATAGTCGTTATTGGGGATCTTAGTGATTCTGAAAGTGAAAATGAAGTTGAACATGAAGAAGAAGAACTTTCAGTGGAAGATGCCGCGAATGAACGCTTGATTAGAGCTGTCGCAAGGATGGGTGCCAGGGAAAAAATGGACATCCCAGTTTATGAAGGAAACCTAGATGTTGAAGAGCTTTTAGACTGGATTAGAGCTCTTGACACTTAGTTCAACTATGAAGATGTCGAGGAAGACAAGAAGGTCAAACATGCTATCACAAGGCTGAAGGGACATGCAACATTGTGGTGGGATGAACTACAAGCTAACAAACATTGCAAAGGTAAGAATAAAATCAAGAGTTGGGATAGGATGATTGCGAAGATGAAGGCAAAATTCATCCCCAAAGATTATCAAATTACTCTGTTCAGGAGAATGCAAAACCTGAGACAGAAGCTGATGACAGTGAAAGAATACACTGAAGAATTCCACAAGCTGAACATCCGGGCAGGTCATCGGTAAAGCGATGATGAAAAGGTTGCCAGGTACATGAATGGCCTGAGATATGACATTCAAGATGAGATGAGCATGGTAACCATCCGAATGGTGGAAGATGCTTATCAGATGGCTCTAAAGGCTGAAGAGAAGTTGAGCCAAAAGTAGGGTCAAAGAGGCCGAGGCAAAAGTCAAGCCAGGGGCAAATCAGTTGTCCAAGATAAAAATCAGAAACCCAAGGAGGACTAGAAGAAACCTCAGGCTCGAACTGAAAGAGGTGGAACCTCACAGCAAGGGAAATATGCTGAACAGAGAGGGCAACATACCAAAAAAAGAGGAGATTATGCTGATAATAATATTTTTCCTTGTACTACAGGTAGAGGAAGAGGAAGAGGTGGAGTAATAAAATGCTTCACGTGTGGAAAGAATGGACACAAATCTTATGAATGTCTAGATAAGAAGAAAGAGAGTGGAGAGACTCACATCGCCAAAGCACAAAGGAGGAATGTTGAGGCAGAAGATGATAAAGGCAGAAGATCGTTGATGATGTGGAAAGTTCTTTTGACACCAGAGAAGGAGGTGGAAAATCCAGTACAAAGAAACAGACTTTTTCGGACAGCATGAAAAACCAAGGACAGGGTATGCAAGGTCATTGTGGACAGTGGTAGCAATATTATTCTCATTTCAATGGAGATGGTAGAGAAGTTGGAGCTGGAGACGATTGAACATCCAAGTCCATATAGAGTTTCATGGCTACAAAAGGGACATCAGGTAAATGTCACTAAACAATGTTTAGTTGAATTTAAGATAGGAGGATATAATGATAAGATACTCTGCGATGTTATTCCCATGGATGTTTGTTATTTATTGTTGGGTAGATCATGGCAATATGACAGAAATGTGATTCATGATGGGAGGATGAACACATACACCCTAGAAAAGAATGGGAGAACTCACATGTTGCTTCAAATCAAAGATAAGGAAGTGAAACCTGAAGTAAGTAACATTGTACTTGTCATGAGTGGGAAAGAACTCCTTAACAAGGTCAAGAAGAAGGAGGAACCACAATTTATTGTGGTCAGGAAGCCAATGATTGTTTTAACCAGCACAAGGATAGATGATTTACCAGAAGAAGTTCAGAAACTACTTGAAGAGTTCGTTGACATAGTAGTGGATGAACTACCTCGTTTGTTACCACCAATCAGAAGTGTGACTCACCATATTGATCTCATACCTAGAGCCAGTTTACCAAACAAAGTAGTGTACAGATTAACGCCACAGGAGAATGAAGATGTCAAAAGACAAGTTCAGGATTTGTTAGATAAAGGGTTGGTTAGAGAAAGCTTGAGTCCATGTGTTGTTCCGACAGTACTCAGTCCAAAGAAAGATGGAGGCTAGAGGATGTGTACTGATTCAAGGGCAATTAACAAGATAACCATCAGGTATATATTTCCATTACCAAGGATGGATGATCTGATGGATTGCTTAAGTGGAGAAAAATGTTTTTCGAAGATTGATTTGAAAAGTGGGTATCACCAGATTCGTATGAGGGAAGGTGATGAATGGAAAACAACCTTCAAGACTAACAAAGGGTTGTATGAATGGCTTGTTATGTTGTTTGGGTTAACAAATGCACCAAGTACCTTCATGAGGTTGATGAATGAAGTCCTGAAGGAATTCATCGGAAAATTTGTCATTGTGTATCTGGATGATATACTGATCTTGAGTAAAACAGAGGCAGAGCATCTAAAACACTTAGCTACAGTGACGAAGAGATTACAACAAGAGAAGTTGTTGATAAACATGAAGAAATCCTCATTCATGAAGACATAACTCATCTATTTAGGATTTTTTATTTCTGTAGATAAATTAAAGATGGATCCAGATAAGGTGGAAGTGATCAAGAATTGGCCATCACTGAACAACATATTTGAGGTGAGAAGTTTTCACGGATTGGCTAGTTTCTACTGAAATTTCATCAGCAATTTCAGTGGAATTAGTGCATCGATGATGGACACAGTGAAGAAAAGACACAAATCTTTTCACTAGACAGAAGAGGCTAAGAACAGTTTTAATCTGTGGAAGAGGAAGATCATGGAACAACCAATTCTGGTGTTGCCTGATTTCCAAAAGACATTCCAAGTGAAATGCGATGCAAGTGGATTTGGCATAGGGGCAGTCTTGAGTCAAGTAGACAGGCCGATAGCATACTTCAGTGAGAAGCTGAATGAAGCGAAGGTGAAGTACTCCACATATGACAAGGAGTTTTATGCTATCATTCAGGCATTGAAGAAGTGGAGACACTATTTGATTCCGAAGGAGTTTGTCTTATACAATGACAATCATGCACTACAGTTTGTGACTCGATAGGAAAAGTTAAATCAAAGACATGTAAAATGGGTTAAATACATGTAGAATTTTACTTTTATAACTAAGCATATTTCTGGAACTGCTAACAAGGTTGTTGATGCTTTGAACAGGAAATGTTTGCTATTGTAGGAGTTCAGAGTTAAAACATTGGGTTTTGATTATCTCAGGGACATGTATAGAGATGATCCAGATTTTAAGAAGGCATATGAAGCAGCTGAGAATCCAATTCTCAGAGATAGAATCCCATGGACAGAATACATAATCTAGGAAGGATTGTTGCTTAAAGGTAATCAACTTTGTATTCCAAAATGCTCCATGGGGGAGAATTTGCTGAAAGAGAAACACAGTGGAGGATTGGCCGGGCACTTTGGTCACGACAAGACATTCGTAAAATTGAATGAGTCATATTTTTGGCCAGGAATGCGAGAAGATGCCAAGAGATTCTTGGACGGATGCAGAATTTGCCAGCATTCGAAAGGAAAGAGACATAATGTAGGATTTTATGAACCATTTTCAATACCTGAGAGGTCGTGGGATGCAGTCAACATGGATTTCATATTGGGGTTGCCAAGAACACAAAGAGGGTTTGACTCAATCTTTGTGGTGGTGGATAGATTTTCCAAGATGGCACACTTCATTCCATGTCAAAAAACCAGTGACACAACTCACATTGCGAATCTATTTTTCAAAGAAGTCATTTGAGTTCACGGCTTACCAAGGAGCATAGTTTCAAATCAAGACACTAAGTTCATAGGACACTTCTGGAGAACCTTATGGGAAAAGTTGGGAACTAACTTGTCGTTTAGTTCAGTTTATCATCCTCGGACAGATGGACAAACAGAAGTGGTAAACAGAAGTCTGGGAGACTTATTGAGAAGCATGGTGATAGAACACCATAGCCAGTGGGACAATATATTACCACAGGTGGAATTTTATTATAATGACTCAGTTAACAGAAGCACAGGACAAAGTCCATTTCAAATTGTTATGGCATGCAGCCGAGAGGAATTTTTGAGCTGAGGGATTCATAACAGATTGCGACTAGGAGTGCTAGTGCAGAAGATTTTGCAGAGGCGATGAAAGAACTTCACATCTAGGTGAAGGAGCGTTTACAGAACTTGAGCCAGGAGTATAAGAGAAGAGTAGATTAACACAGGAGACAACTTTAGTTTGAGGTTGGTGATTTCATTCTAGCACATCTGTGAAAGGAAAGGTTCCCGAAGGGGACATATAACAAACTGAAGATGAAAAAGATCGGACCATGTAAGGTCTTGAAGAAATTTGGGGCAAATGCTTATGAGATTGAATTACCCGATGGGATCATAATTTCTCCGATATTCAATGTCTCAAATTTGTACCCATACAAAACTAGGGAAGCAGGAACAAGTGATGAACAACCAGAGATCCAATGGAAAAAGTAGATTCCTGTTGCAGAGAAGCCACAGATGGAAATCATACTAGACAAAAGAATTAGCAAGAAGACCAGAAGAAAACAATACTTTGAATACTTGGTTAAGTGGAAAGGTCATCCAGTTGAAGATGCTAGCTGGGAGAATGAAGCAGAGATTCAGAAGCATGGACAGACTGTGCGAGAGCTCATGGACAGGAACCCATGAAAATTTTCAAGTGAGGGAGTATGATGCAGGAGCATCACCAATGTCAAGCGAGCGTGGGGCAAGCGCCAACACATTTTAGGCACATGATAAATTGTTTAAAAACTTTTGACGATAGATGCACCAAATATAAATGTAACAGAGAAGAACATTACCAAAGAGGAAGAGAAGAGAGCATACAGAGCTGGAACAGAGAAACTATAATTGGAAAACACCCATGTACAAAGATTAAGTTAATAGAAGAAGTCTTAATTCAGATTCATGGCATTGTAGTTGTTTCTTCTATGTGTATGCTGAATGGTATGTTCATAATTTTACTCTTTCTGTTATACATTTTCTTTTCTATGCTGTGTATGGATGACTTCTTGTTAAATGTTTAAAGTATAAGAGAGAAAGAGTTAGGAAATGAGTTTCAATTGTTTCTCTATCTGAGCGAGGGTTCCTACAAGGAGTGCAGTTGAATTGTCCGCAAGGAGTGCGCTGACAAAAGGGTTTAGAGGTCTTATCTCTGAAGGCTCAGATGAGTTAACTCTTGTTCTCATTTTCCCCAAAGGTGGAGTTAGGCACATGAGTCATGAAAGGTGTGCACAGACCAAGTTTGAATCCAGGGTTTGTAACCTGAGAAACTTTTGAGGGACTACTGCTGCAAGGAGTGCGTAGAGTCGAAGGAATTCAACATTGAAGAAATTGAAGGTTTACCGCAAGGAGTGCATGTAGGAGGTTCTTGAGAGGTTGGAAGTCGTGGAAGACCTCCAAAGGATTTGAACCTACTAATTCGTCAAAGGGAAGAGACGAACGATCAAATTTCTTTGTAGAGAATTAGTGAAATCTTGCCAGCCGTCCGATCTGATAGAGAAGCAAGGAGGTTACGGTTGTTTCAAGAGTTTCAAGCTCAAGAGATCATGAGCCGTTGGATCCTCACTTAGATACTGGTCAGCCGTCTGATTTGACAGGAGTTGTACAGGGTTTAAACCCTCGCAAGCAGAGCGAAGGTCCCAAAAGATGTCGAAATATCGAGGTGTCGGGGTTCGGGATATCGGAAGGCCTGTGGACAAGAGATCGAGTAAATCCATGGTGAAAACCCTGAAACAGATCAGAACCACCCATCAGTTGAGACACGTGTCACGCGATCATCCAATTCGGAGATCCAGACACTGGGACTCACATAGGTGAGTGTTTTGACTTCACATCAGGCAATGTCTGAGATTTGATCTAGACCGTCCATCCATTTGGGACGCGTGGCAGAAATCCGAGAATTTAGGGTTCGGCGTTTCATGAATCCTGAAGACAGGAAGTACACACATTTCAGAACCGCGAAGTCTGAAACCCCAATAAGGAGGAAAGTTCTATTGTGGGGCCAACAATCATCATATCGAAAAATCAGAATTCGAGAGATCGGAAGCCATGAGGACAAATGCATTTTGGAATTTGAAACCCCAAAGTCCCGAGGGAGATCAGGGACTGTTGGTCTAGTAGACGATCACGACCATTGATCCTGTTTAAGGCGGAAAGGAGATGGGTTCCTAGTTGACGTCATATCGGGATTCGGAGGATCGAGGATCTTGAGGACAAGAGGCCTAATACATTTCGGTATCCGAAAAAACAAAATCCTGAAAGGAGATAGGACTGCGGTCATAGAAGGGGAGGTCGTATGGACCAAAAGTCTAGCCCAAGGGGCTAACTGAAGTTAAAGGATCTCAGGATATCAGAGATTGGGAAATTGGGAAGACAAAGGTTTGCGACATCGGTGATTGCGAAACCCCAAAGCCAGAAATTTTTGTTTTTCTGTTGTGAACGGAAAACTGATCATGCCTAATGGTTGTAAGGAGCAAAAACGCCCTGTGGGTTGATTTTATTAGAGATTTCGGGGAGGAATCAAAGAGACTCCTTGGCTCGAAGGTGGAATTAGAATGATCCTTAAGACCGGAAGGTTAGCGCAGAAGTTTTTTTGAGGCAAAAGGGGACGTCTGCATCAGGTTTGGTATCAGAGCACAAAAAGGGTTCTTTGCTTTCTGTGGCAAGGAAAAGGAAAATTCATCATGCCACCAAGAAGAAGGAACATGCAAACACCCGATCCACCAGAAGAAATGGAAATACTAAGAAGAACAGGTAGGCAGATGCCTGACCCAGCCATGGCAAGAGAAATGCGTGATTTACGCCAGACTTGAAGACATGGAGACAGCACAGAAACACACAGTCTGTATTGGGGATCTTAGTGATTCCAAAAGTGAAAATGAAGTTGAACATGAAGAAGAAGAAGTTTCAGTGGAAGATGCCGCAAATGAACGCTTGATTAGAGCTGTCGCAAGGATGGGTGCCAGGGAAAAAATGGACATCCCAGTTTATGAAGGAAACCTAGATGCTGAAGAGCTTCTAGACTAGATTAGAGCTCTTGACACTTATTTCGACTATGAATATGTCGAGGAAGACAAGAAGGTCAAACATGTTGTCACAAGGCTAAAGGGACATGCAACATTGTGGTGGGATGAACTACAAGCTGACAGATGGTGCAAAGGAAAGCAAAAAATCAAGAGTTGGGATAGGATGATTGCGAAGATGAAGGAAAAATTCATCCCCAAAGATTATCAAATTACTGTGTTCAGGAGAATGAAAAACCTGAGACAGAAGCTGATGACAGTGAAAGAATACACTGAAGAATTCTGCAAGCTGAACATCAGGGCAAGTCATTGGGAAAGCACAGAAGGTGGAATTAGAATGATCCTTAAGACCGGGAGGTCAGCGTAGAAGTTTTTCCGAGGAAAAAGGGGACGTCTGCATCATATTCATAGCTTTTTGTCCAATATCCAACCAACAAACCAAATCCAACAACTAACTCCAACGAAAATCCTCAAAAGCATACAAAGGTGATCTCTCTTAGGAGGCCATAACAAATCCCTCAAAATCCATGTATGTAGAATGGAAGGTGATTTGTCTACAAGTGCCTCCCATGACGAGCATGGACAACATTACTGCTCATGTGTTACCAAGTGGAGAAGGAAAAATATTGAAAGTAAATTACCTACAAATGATCCATGACCAATTTTTAGGAGGACTTAACAAATAGCTTGTTCACCACACTGTTGATCATATGAATTAGCACTTCCATCCACAAAGAACTGAGTGACTCACAACATTGTGGCCATTAATGAACCAACAAACCATACCCTGCAACCAATTCTGGCCCAAACCCGCGAAACCATCCTTAGGTCAGCCTTGCTAGGGAGCCACAATGATCCTCAACACTCCATATAAAATGCAGAAGGGTTTGTTTTAAAGTTCCTCGCACAAAGAGCTTGGATAGACTTACAACTCAATTTTTACCAAGCGAGATGGAAGCAAACCAATATTTGGCCACCCTACACATGACCCACAAACAATATTCAAGAAGTCCCAACAAACAACTCACATACAACAACACTGTTTGCATTGAATGAAACTTAAATCTGCAAAGAATTATGGGGTTTCCAACAAACATTGGCATGAGTTGCACCAATTCACAATCAAATGAAGGAGGAAAAACCAATATCAAGGAAGATGCAACAATCAAACAAAACCACACTTAGCATGAAGGCAAAGAGCTCGTAGAATGAAAATAACGGATGGTCAACACTTAACTTAGTAAAATGAGGTTCAAATCAATTACCAATTTAAAAATCATGGATTTGGTTGAGCTCAGAAATTTAGGTTTAAATTGTTTTCCTATTTAAAAGTTGGGGATTAAGAAAGACATTAAAATAGGCTCTGCAAATTAAAGTCCGATTAAAATAGGCCCTGCAAATTCTATGTTCAAGGAATGGTGTAGACTCTAATGACTATGCTTCTCTTTTGCAGGGATGCTTTAAGATAAAAACCCTAAGCGAAGAAAAACTAATCCATTCTCACATTATTCAAACCAACCACATTATTCAAACTGACCATGTTTTTGGGTAGGAAGCTTGTGATTATGTATGGCAAGTACGACAGTGTTGTGGATGCTTGCTGCTATTTGAACAAAATGCAAGAGAAGAATGCAGTCTCATGGGGTTCTGTCATTTCAATTTATGCTTAGCATGGGCATTGTGAAGAGGCCTTGAATATGTTTAGGCAAATGCATTACTATACCTCATTCCAGCCGAATCAGTTCACTTTTGACAATGTTCTCGTGGCCTGTGCTGATTTGGAAACTCTAGAACATTGCAGGGAGATTCAAGGGGACATAATTCAGAGTGGGTGATAGTCTAATACTTGTGTGGGGACTTCCCTTGTATATGTATGGCATATGTGGGTATATTGATAGTGCGCACAAAGTGTTTGACAGAATGCATCACTGGGATGTGGTCACAAGGAATGCTATGATTAAAGGATTTATGAAAAATGACAGTGTTGATGAGGCTGTCATGCTTTCTGGTCAAATGTCATGCTTCCGCTAATGTGATTTTCTTGGTAAGGCTAATATCTGTGCACTTTTAGAATGTGATATTTTGTGAAAGTGCCTCTGGCTTCTTGTACTAATTTCATTTTCAGAGAATGGAAAAAATAAAACAAGACAAATATATCGTGTGTTTTTTGTCAAGTACCCGACTACTACTCAAATAATACATTTACTCGTGTATTATTTACAGAACAATTATTATATTTGTATTTAAAATATTTTTGCAATGGAATTTAAAATGTGATGTGCATTGAAACTAAAATAATTTTTGATGAAATATTTACTTTTTCTGTTGCAATATCTGGAAACTTGACCTGGTATACACTCTATGCCAAACATGTTTATGTTTATGTTTCATGATTGATCATGAGATGTGATAAGAACTTATCACATCTCCTAATATGAGAGCTTTACCCAAGGGATGCACAACTTTTCTCTGATTGCTGGAAGAAGCACAGGATTGACAGCTTTTGAAAGATTAGCAACTCATTTCTGAATGGAGGATACCATGTATGCTATAGAAAACTCACAGTTCGTAGGCTCCCTTTCAATGGTACTCTTCGTATCCTTTTTGTCTACAATATCGCCATTCAAATCCCTTTCTAGTAACTGAGAAAGCACCCATTCAATGACTTGAGGACATTGGACTAACCCTTCTGCATAATGCCAATATAGGATCCACACCATATAAAACCATTTAATATACAAGGAAGTCTCCTCATTTTCAGTAGTTATTTGAGAAGAGTCACCTCCTTGATGCTGACCAGAGCTGCTCCAAGAGAATTTGTGAGCTCTCTCTATCGTATAGTGTTGAAACAGGGTCATCATTTTGACAATATTCATCTAGAATGCATTGAATATAGTCTATAACATCCCTTGTCCATAAAGCCACCTGTTTTTCATATGTCTTGTCTTGGCCTTCCATGTGGTACACATCCAGCTAAAGAACACAATCCCTTTATTTGGTTGTGAAAGGATCCCGATCCACTTCTCCATTTTCAAAATCTTCTCTGTAAGTTCGTTGTTCTAGAAACAAACCAGATTTTCCTAGCAATGATCCTAACAAAGGTACGCCATAAGCTTTTCTAGCCTTGCACTTTTACACCCTATCATTATTCATATCCTTAAGTCGCTTCTTCACATGTTTTATGACCAGAACATTGACAAACATATCATTACTCAGAATTGTTGTCAAGCTTCATGACTGCTACTCTGATTGGTAGTGATATCAGAATAAAGTTATGGAAACCCTTCCAATCAAACTTTTTCTCATGATCCATGCTACTATGGTAAAATGAAACTTTGTGCCCTGATTCCTGTAGTTTTTTTCAAAAATATTTTCACAATCCATCAGAGATAGGAATTGAATTATTTCACATTCATCACGATGAGTCTCCTTGATGATATTGTCTTTGTCCTTAATAGATTTTTGTCTTTGATGTAATGGAATACCTCAAATCAGATCAATTAAAGGTTTTCTTGAAGACCTTTAGCATCTATCACCAAAAATGAGCTTGTCTTTTTATTACTATGCTACCTTTTTGATGGAGTAGATTATGGTTCTTTTGTTGCAAAAGAACCCATATATTAGTAGGTAACATGCACCAGTCATGGATTCCAAACATATGTAGATGAAAAGAGATGGATCTAAGATTTATGCAACTGGTCGACTTTTTTTAGGATGCAAGATGATTGATGCTTTTTCTTTGTTTTGTTGGTGGTCTGTGAAAATATAGTATTTGATCACCAGTTGCGTATGGATCATCAATATGTTGGTTTGTAGTGCCTGCACAAGATTAGTTCTGGCATCTTTCTGTTCTCCAATGACTTACTTCATTTTGGTTATAAGATATTTCAGTTTGATAAGCAGCTATGTTATGCTAAAACTTAAAAGAGAACAAAAGTCCCAAGTGAGCTATGTACATAGTATGAATACCTTGGTAATGATGACAGTTCCTAAATGTGGTTTGTCTAGCATGGTTTCTTTTGATCGTAATCATTGGGAAATTGGATGTAATGGTTCTGGTAGTGTCAATAAAGCTTCATCTAACGATGGGAAAAATGACCATTACAATAATCTCCATCCCAATGGTCTATATCACCACCAATCTCATGAAGATTGTTTTTCTAAAATAAGGAAGAACAAAAATTCAATAGAATCAAAATTATCATCAGCATTGCAGGAAAAACATAGATACCGACATGGTTAGAAATTTGGCAGTGAGTTGCATCCAAGTATTCTCAGAATTTTTTGATTTATCTTCTCGAATAGAATATCTCTTCTGGGTTTGTTTTGATTTTTTCATACGTGGACTTAGATTTCCTCAATTATGATCATATTACCAGTCCTTTGTTTTTGTTTTATTGGATGTGTGAAAAAGAATGCTTTTGGTTTATACATATATGGGTCTGCAAAATCCTTGGCTATGTCTGTGGATCTTCCTTTACTTATGTTTCTTGTGTTTGTATGATCTGTTGTTGCTGAGAAAGACACAAATATGATCAGTTGCTAAGATATCCAACATGAGCAACTTTTCCTTCTGGTCATTCTCAAATAAGTCACAAAATTGAGATTGTAGAAAACATAGGGAAGCATTATTTGAATCATGAGAAACATCTAAGACAACATCCTCCTTATCGTTTGAACAATGGAACATGCATCGAGCTAGTTGGATATATGCAGGAAATGCTTTCTGAAGTACATCACAGCCCCAGATCTATATGGTGTCAATCTTTGGAAATTCCCGCATTGTTGCCATTACAATTTCAATAATTATATGTAATTCTCCAATGCCATCAAGAACATTATTGGTTAAAGCCATATCTATTCCACTTAGCACTGAAAGGTCCTCTTTGGTAGTCTATTGTCCTGATTGTGTTGCTCTTGAGTCAAACAAGGATTTCGTATCCCCACTATTACAAAGAAAATATGATGAAGGTAAGAGATCAAAAGATGAGCCTGAAGGAACAAATTCTTTGAACATCTTGAGCATGCAACCAAGTGCATATGTTCCATAACTTTGAATAGATTTTGATTTTTTGAAAGATTTTATTGCTCCAACCACTGCCCATGGAGCTGCCCACCAATCATCAACTGGGGTTGATCCCTTCATTTCAACATGTTATTGCATGCTGGCATCAGGTAAGTAATAGCGATTTAACCCTTCATTATTGTGGCAAGCTACCACAGGTTTACAGTCTGCTCAATTGTTGGAAGAAGAAGAGTAGATTTTGGCCAAAAGAGAATTTGAACAACATACTCCCAACAACCATATTGTTAATGCATATGTAGGCCTGAAAATAATGTTGTAGACAATGGTCTTTTTGTGGGTTTGCAGGCTGTATTTTATATTCTGGGAAAATGTGCTTCAGCTACTATGTTTCTGAACAAAATCCTCCTTGGAAATGTGCCTGGAAAAGTCTAAATTTTCTTAGAATCATGACAATTGCCTACTAGAAATGAACTACGAAAACACACTTAGAAATCTACTGATTGATTGTTGGAATTTCCCCTTATATTATTGGTCATCTATGTGTTAAAATAGTCCTAAAAATGGCCTTTAGGTCACGCCTTCCTGGACTTCATATTCAGGCTGATACACGAAGACATTCAGGACTACACTTTATCACAATTGAACATTGATTATGGTATCCATATGAGCATCTCCATCATCATTTCGAGAACAACCCTATTTCCAACACTAGGGTAGGAAGTAATCATAAAGCATTCTTGCCATCTTTTTGATAGTTTTGATATATTTTACAATAATGACGAGATGCAACTTATATGATCTAGTTTTGGTAACTTTAATTTCCTTTTAGCAGCCTATCGATCAATCAGGGTGAGTGAATTTATGAATAGGGGATGATGAGCCACCAAAAAGTTCATACATCAAATTCAACATTTGTTTTGTCTACCTTCGCATTCCTTGATGACCATTTTCAGCACGAAAAATAATATTTTCAAAGGAAACAACATATTTGGATGGTGAATCCGCATTTTTATGTGAGATACACTTTTGGATGGTGAATCACATCAGGTTTATGTCATAATTCTATTGTTTTATGGATGTTATGATAGACTAAATTCTTGTGGCCTTCTAGCATGCCCTTATATGCATTTGAGATGTGTTTTCCAACAATAGTTTTCTAAATAAAGGATACAACATGTTGTTTTAAAATGTTGAGTACACAGTAATAGGATTTTGTAATAGCTGATCTTGAGTAGAGATCAAAGAGAAACATTTTAAGTCCATATCTTAGAGGYACACATGCAAATCAACACCTTRGGMATCTTGATTCACACATCAACAAATTCAGGTTTCACTGGCATCAACATGGATATGAATTCTCTCATCCCAGATATGGTATTGGTCTCCTCAAAATACATTTCAAGTTCTGTCCCTGAAGAAGATGACAAAGCATCAGACTCTCTCTCTATAGCTAGAGCAAATTTGGATGATTGATATAAGAGAGTATAGGTGAAGCATCCAATAATGCAACACATAAATCATGCCCAAGATCATCTCCTAGATTTGAGGGACACCACCATGAATAATCCATTTTAGAAATATCCATTTGTCAATATGGGACAAACATGTTGAGAATAGACACAGGTGAATCAAATTTCTGTTTATATCCATAGATAGGACCCCAGTAATGTGTTGTTCATCAGGAGTATTGTATTTGGAAATTGTGATGTATGGTCATGAAATGAGAAGCATGAACTTCCAGCAAAGTGGCATTTCCTTCAGTATTTCACTAAGGCTAATCTTGTGTCAACTATGACTAACACTTGGACTCACTAGTCTCCACACAATATCCCTGTACAAAAAAAAAAACAATAGCTAGAATACTTTTGAGGGGTTATTTTAGCATGATTGAATCTATTGTAGGAAAGTTTGTATGAAATTTTGATCTCCACTATGGGGTACTACACAAATTGTCTGTTGAATTTGAAGATACTTTCCTATTCAAGCAAGAGTGTTATGTTGACAGAGCCTTTCTAAAGGACTTGCAAGTCTTGTTTCAGTGTAAGTGTTCTAGTTTTGAAGCTCCAGATATCAGGGTTTGTAAGGTAGCAGCACACATGCTTGCAACAAAGGTCTGTCTGTTGCTATCAATAAGAAGTGGATGTAACATTCCCAGATCTTCAATGATTGAATGGAGAGTGCACTTGGAGATAATTTTACAAGTATTGGGCTCGAGATAAACTTGATTTGTGTTTGTTGAGGTGCTAGCCACATGATTTTGTTGGGAATTTGTTGAGGACGAATGAGGATAGTACCTTTAACATGAACAAGTGCATGTGGCATCAAATGTTTGAAGAGCAACAAACCAGTAATGGATTCAATCTTTATAAAGGAATTTCATCATAAACATGACGGTCTTGTAGTTGTGCACTCGGGATACATGGTACACCATAAGAAAAGAAAATCTAGTGATTCATATTGGCTGATCTAAATCATAAAGGGAGGGCTAACCTGTCTAAGCATACATTAGAGATGACTTGTCCGAACAAATACTAGGGTCGTCCTGTGTCTAACAAAGCCTAGGGCTGACTCATCTTGATTTTGCAAGTGACAAGTATTTACTATTTATACACCTATTTGGGGTGCCTTGTTGAGGTTTATTCTGTGGTTAGTTCAGAACAAAAGTGCATTAATTGGATGATTTTGGTTCTATCCTATGTTTTTTGGTGGAAAAGACAATGACTGAGTTAGCCCCTATTGGTGCATGCTTTTGATGACATTTCTACTCATGTGCTATGTTGATTTGAGGACTATTTGGGAGCCTCTTCATGCATGATTGTCATATTTGTTCATGTTTTGAAGTTGAGTGATAGTTGGAGGTCTATTTTTTATATTGCACCAACAGGAGACCAAATCGTTGTAAGAAAATTTTAGGCTTGTTCTGTGTAGACATCATTTTCATTCTTGTTCCAACATTCCATATGAGCCACAACCATCATTAAATGGGGTATTGATATGTGTATATTAGATATAAACATGAAATACCATAGGGTTATCGCAATTTAATGTCATCATGATTTACTAGACTAAAGACTATTAATCTGCTTTCAGACTTAGTTTACAACAACAAGTTGATTGTTCAGGGGCAAGGTTAGAGCGTGGTAGAAACTTCTTGAAATTTATCAAGGCATGGATCAAATATTTCAAGGAAGTGATTTGGCATATCCCCTTGACATGGTCAAAGTGTCAGTATTTTATGCCCTTTGCACAACCAATCCATAATTTGAGGTAGCAGGTTAGCATTCTTCGAGGAGAAACCACAGGGGTATTTCTCTCTTTGCTCTAGGTACTGTTGTTGAAGGATATGAATGTAATCATAGTCTAACTTAATAAAGAGAAAAATCCAACATGCGCTAGCTTTCCCCCATGGTGGAATGATGTTGCTCGAGATGCACTTGTGCTTGTGCAAGAGCGAAAGCTAGCATGCACTAGCATTCCCCCACAGTGGGATGATGTTGTCCAAGATGAGCTCGTGCTTGTGCAAGAGGGAAAGATAGCACGCGCTAGCTTTCCCCCATGGTTGGATGATGTTGTTCGAGCTGAGCTCATGATTGTGCAAGAGGGAAAGCTAGCACGTGCTAGCTTTCCCCCATGGTCGGATGATGTTGTTCGAGAGGAGCTCATGGTTGTGCAAGAGGGAAAGCTAGCACGAGCCAACTTTCCACAATGGTGGGATGATGTTTTTCCAAATGAGCTTGTGCTTGTCCAAGAGGGAAAGCTAGCACACGCCATCTTTCACCCACGCTAGTATGATGTTGTTCGAGATGAGCTCGTGCTTGTGCAAGAGGGAAAGCTAGTATGCCCATGGTGGGATGATGTTGTCCGAGATGAGCTTGTGCTTGTGCAAGAGGGAAAGATACCACGCGCTAGCTTTCCCCCACAATGGGATGATGTTGTCCAATATGCACTCGTGCTTTTGCGAGAGAGAAAACTAGCATGCTTTCCCCCACGGTGCGATGATGTTGTTTGAGATGAGCTTGTGCTTGTGCAAGAGGGGAAGCTAGCACGTGATAGCTTTTCCCATTGTGGGATGATGTTGTCTTAGATGAGCTTGTGCTTGTCCAAGAGGGAAAGCTAGCATGCGCTTGTCCAAGAGGGAAAGCTAGCATGCGCTAGCTTTCCCCAATGATGCGATGATGTTGTTCGAGATGAGCTTGTGCTTGTGCAAGAGGGAAAGCTAACATGCACTAGATTTCCCCTATGGTGGGATGATGTTGTTAGAGATGAGCTTGTTCTTGTGCAAGAGGGAAAGCTAACACGCACTATCTTTCTGCCATAATGGAATGATGTTGTCTGTGATTAGCTTGTGCAAGAGGTAGCTTTACCCCACGATGGGATGATGTTGTCGAGATGAGCTCATGCTTGTGTAAGAGGGAAAGCTAGCACCCCCAGGGTGGGATGATGTTGTCTAAGATGAGCTCATGCTTTTGCAAGAGGGACAACTAGCACGAGCTAGCTTTCCCCCACGGTGGGATGTTGTCGGAGATGCACTCGTGTTTGTGCAAGAGGGAAATCTAGCATGCGCTATCTTTCCCCCACGGTGGGATGATGTTGTCTAAGATGAGCTCCTGCTTGTGCAAAAGGGAAAACTAGCACGTGCTAGCTTTTCCCCATGATGGGATGATGTTGTCCGAGATGAGCTCGTGCTTGTGAAAGAGGGAAAGCTAGCACACACTCACTTTCCCCCATGGTGGGATGATGTTGTCCAAGATGAGCTCATGCTTGTGCAAGAGGGAAAGCTAGCATGAGCCAACTATCCCCCACGGTGGGATGATGTTGTTCAAGATGAGCTCGTTCTTGTGCAAGAGGGAAAGCTAGCACACGCTAGCTTTCACCCACTCTGGTATGATGTTGTTCGAGATGAGCTCATGCTTGTGGAAGAGGGAAAGCTAGTATGCCCATGGTGGGATGATGTTTTCCGAGATGAGCTTGTGCTTGTGCAAGAGGGAAAGCCAACATGCTCTAGCTTTCCCCCATAGTGGGATGATATTGCCCGAGATGCAGTCGTGCTTGTGCAAGAGGGAAAACTAGCATTTTTTCCCCCACGGTGGGATAATGTTGTCTGAGATGAGCTTGTGCTTGTGTAAGAGGGAAAGCTAGCACATGCTAGCTTTCACCCACATTGGGATGATGTTGTCCGAGATGAGATCGTGCTTGTGCAAGAGGGAAATGTAGAATTCTCGCGATGGGATGATGTTGTCTGAGATGACCTCGTGCTTGTGGAAGAGGGAAATCTAGCTTGAGCTAGCTTTCCCCCATGATGGGATGATGTTGTCTGAGATGAACCCATGCTTGTGCAAGAGGGAAAGCTAGCAAGCACTAGCTTTCCCCCATGGTGGGATGATGTTGTCCTAGATGAGCTTGTGCTTGTCCAAGATGGAAAGCTAGCATGCACTAGATTTTTCCTAGTATGGGATGATGTCTTCTGAGATGAGCTCGAGCTTGTACAAGACGAAAAGATAGCATGTGCTACCTTTCCCCCATGATAGGATGATGTTGTCCGAGATGAGGTCATGCTTGTGCAAGAGGGAAAGCTAGCATGGGAAAGCTAGCTTTCCCCCATGGTGGGATGCTATTGTCCGAGATGAGGTCGTGCTTGTGGTGGAGGGAAATCTAGCACGCGTTAACTTTCCCCGACAATGCAATGATGTTGTCTGAGATGAGCTCATGCTTGTGCAAGAGGAAAAACTAGTACACGTTTTCTTACCCCCACGATGGGATGATGTTGTCCCAGATGAGCTCGTGCTTTTGCAAGAGGCATGTGTTAGCTTTCCCCCATTGTAGGATGATGTAGTTTGAGACTTTCTTGTGCTTGTGCAAGAGGGAAAGCTAGCACGCTAGCTTTCCGCCACAATGGGATGTGGTTGTCCGTGATGAGCTTGTTCTTGTGCAAAAGGGAAAGCTAGGATGCACTAGATTTCCCATATGGTGAGATGATGTTTGAGATGATCTCGTGCTTATGCAAGAGGGAAAGCTAGCACGTGCTATCTTTCGCCCACGGTGGGATGATGTTGTCCCAGATGATCTCGTGCTTGTGCAAGAGGGAAAGACAACATGTGCTACCTTTCCCCCATGATGGGATGATCTTGTTCGATATGAACTCATGCTTGTGCAAGAGGGAAAGCTAGCATGCACTATCTTTCCCCCACGATGGGATGATGTTGTCCGAGATGATCTCGTGCTTGTGCAAGAGGGAAAGGTAGAATGCGCTAGCTTTCCCCCATGGTGGGATGATGTTGTCCAAGATGAGTTGCTGCTTGTGGAAGAGGGAAAGGTAGCACGAGCTAGCTTTCCCCCACAATGGGATGATGTTGTTCATGATGAACTCATGCTTGTGTGAGAAGGAAATTCTAGGTTTCACCCACAGTGGGACGATGTTGTCCAAGATGAGCTCGTCCTTGTGCATAAGGTAAAGTTAGCATGAGCTAGCTTTTCCCCATGGTGGGATGATGTTGTCTGAGATGAGCTCGTGCTTGTGCAAGAGGGAAATCTAGGACAAGGTCACTTTCCCCCATGGTGGGATGATATTGTCCGAAATGAGCTCGTGCTTGTTCAAGAAGAAAATTTAGCACGCACTAGCTTTCCCCCATAGTGGGATGATGTTTTCTGAGATGAGATCATCTTGTGTAAGAAGGAGAACTAGCACATGCAAGAGTTCCGCCACAGTGGGATGTTGTTCAAGATGAGGTCGTGCTTGTGAAAGAGGGAAAGATAAGACTCTATTTTTTTCCCATGGTGTAATGATGTTTGAGATGAGCTCATGTTTGTGCAAGAGGGAAAGATAACATGCTCTAGCTTTTCCCCAGGGTGAGATAATGTCTAAGATGAGCTTGTGCTTGTGCAAGATGGAAAGCTTGCAAACGCTAGCTTTCACCCACAGTGGGATGATGTTGTCTTATATGAGCTTGTGCTTGTGTAAGAGGGAAAGCTAGCATGTGCTAGCTTTCCCCCACGATGGGATGATGTTGTTTGAGATGAGCTCGTGCTTGTGCAAGAGGAAAAGCTAGCACACACTATATTTCCCCCACGATGGGATGATGTTTTCCAAGATGAGCTCATGCTTGTGTAAGAGGGAAAGCTAGCACGAGCTAGCTTTCACCCACTATGGGATGATGTTGTCTGAGATGAACTCATGCTTGTGCAAGAGGGAAAGCTAGAATGAGCTAGCTTTCCCCATGGTGGGATGATGTTGTCTGAGATGAGGTTGTGCTTGTTCAAGAGGGAAAGCTAGCATGCACTAGCTTGCCCCCATGGTGGGATGTTGTCCGAGATGAGGCCGTGCTTGTGAAAGAGGGAAAGCTAGCACGAGCCAAGTTTCCCCCATGGTGGGATGATTTTGTTCAAGATGAGCTCGTGCTTGTGCAAGAGGGAAAGCTAGCACACGCTAGCTTTCACCCACGCTGGTATGATGTTGTTTGAGATGAGCTCATGCTTGTGCAAGAGGGAAATCTAGTATGCCCATGGTGGGATGATGTTGCCAGAGATGAGCTCGTGCTTGTGCAAGAGGGAAAGCTAGCACACGCTAGCTTTCCCCCACAATGGGATGATGTTGCTTGAGATGCACTTGTGCTTGTGTAAGAGGGAAAGCTAGCACCCCCAGGGGTGGATGATGTTGTCTAAGATGAGCTCATGATTTTGCAAGAGAGACAACTAACAGGAGCTAGCTTTCCACCATGGTGGGATGTTGTTGGAGAAGTGCTCGTGTTTGTGCAAGAGGGAAAGCTAGCATGCGCTAGCTTTCCCCCACCGTGGGATGATGTTTTCCAAGATGAGCTCGTGCTTGTGCAAAAGGGAAAACTAGCATGCTCTATATTTTCTCCATTATGGGATGATGTTGTCTGAGATGAGCTCATGCTTGTGCAAGAGGGAAATCTAGCACATGCTCACTTTCCCCCATGGTGGGATGATGTTGTCCGAGATGAGCTCGTTCTTGTGCAAGAGGGAAAGATAGCATGAGCCAAATTTCCCCCATGGTGGGATGATGTTGTTCAAGATGAGCTCATGCTTGTGCAAGAGGGAAATATAGCACACACTAGCTCTCACCCACACTAGTATGATGTTGTTCGAGATGAGCTCGTGCTTGTGCAAGAGGGAAAGCTAGTATGCCCACAGTGGGATGATGTTGTCCAAGATGAGCTCGTGCTTGTGCAAGAGGGAAAGCTAGCATGCGCTATCTTTACCCCATAGTGGGATGATGTTGCCCGAGATGCCCCCACGGTGTGATGATGTTGTCTGAGATGAGCTCGTGCTTGTCCAAGAGGGAAAGCTAGAATGCGCTTGTCCAAGAGGGAAATCTAGCACGTGCTAGCTTTCCCCAATGATGCGATGATGTTGTCTGAGATGAGCTCGTGCTTGTGCAAGAGGGAAAGCTAACACGCGTTAGCTTTCCCCTATGGTGGGATGACTTTGTCAGAGATGAGCTTGTGCTTGTGCAAGAGGGAATGCTAGCACATGCTAGCTTTCCCCCATGATGGAATGATATTTTTCGAGATTAGCTCGTGTTCGTGCAAGAGGTAGCTTTACCCCACAGTGGGATGATGTAGTTTGATATGATCTCATGCTTGGGTAAGAGGGAAATCTAGCATGCACTATCTTTCCCCTAGGGTGGGATGATGTTGTCTGAGATGAGCTCGTGATTTTGCAAGAGGGACAACTATCACGAGCTAGCTTTCCCCCACGGTGTGATGTTGTCAGAGACGAGCTCGCTTTTGTGCAAGAGGGAAAGCTAGCATGCACTATCTTTCCCCCATGGTGGGATGATGTTGTTCGAGATGAGCTCATGCTTGTGCAAAAGGGAAAACTAGCACACACTAGCTTTTCCCCATGATGGGATGATGCTGTCTAAAATGAGCTCGTGCTTGTCCAAGAGGGAAAGCTAGCAGACGCTCGCTTTCCTCCACGGTGGGATGATAGTGTCTGAGATGAGATCGTGTTTGTGCAAGAGAGAAAGCTAGCACACGCTAGCTTTCAGCCATAGTGGGATGATATTGTTCGACATGAGTTCATGCTTGTGCAAGAGGAAAAGGTAGCACGCGATAGATTTCCCCCACGGTGGGTTGATGATGTTCGAGATGAGATCCTCCTTGTGCAAGAGGGAAAGTCAACACATGCTAGCTTTCCTCCATGGTGGGATGATGTTGTATGGGATGAGCTCATGCTTGTGTAAGACGTAAAGCTAGCATGCACTAGCTTTCACCCACGGTGGGATGATGTTGTCCGAGATGAGCTCATGGTTGTGTAAGAGGGAAAGCTAGAACACACTAGCTTTCCCCCATGGTAGGATGATGCTATCCAAGATGAGCTCATGCTTGTGCTTGTGCAAGAGGGAAAGCTAGCATGCACTAGATTTCCCCCATGATGGGATGATGTTGTCTGAGATGAGCTCATCCTTGTGCAAGACGGAAAGCTAGCACGTGCTAGATTTCCCCAACGGTGGGATGATGTTGTCTGAGATGAGCTTGTGCAAGAGGGAAAGCTAACACGAGCTAGTTTTCCCACACAGTGGGATGATGTTGTCCAGTGGGAGGATGTCCAAGATGAAATTGTGCTTGTGCAAGAGGGAAAGCTAGCACGCACTAGATTTTTCCCATGGTGGGATGATGTTGTCTGAAATGAGCTCATGCTTGTGCAAGAGGGAAAGAACACACACTAGATTTCCCCCACGGTGGGATGATGTTGTCCAAGAGGAGCTTGTGCTTATGCAAGAGGGAAAGTTAGCACACACTAGATTTCCCCCACAGTGGGATGATGTTGTCCAAGATGAGATTGTGCTTGTGCAAGAGGGAAAGTTAGCACACAGTGCACACTAGATTTTCCCCATGATGTGATGTTTTTTTCTGAAATGAGCTCATGCTTGTGTAAGAGGGAAAGCTAGCACTCTCTAGCTTCCCCCCACAGTGGAATGATGTTGTCCAAGATGAGCTCGTGCATGTGAAAGGTTGAAAGCTAGCAAGCGTTAGTTTTCCCCCATGGTGGGATGACGTTGTCTGAGATGAGCTTGTGCTTGGGCAATAGGGAAAGCTAGCACAATATAGCTTTACCTCACAGTGGGATGATGTTGTCTAAGATGAGCTTGTGCTTGTGCAAGAGGGAAATATAGCATGCTCTACCTTTCCCTAATGGTGGGATGATGTTGTCTGAGATGAGCTTGTGGTTGTGCAAGAGGAAAATCTAGCATGCACTACCTTTCCCACATCAGCAAATGATGTTGTGCGAGATGAGCTTGTGCTTGTGTAGGAGGGAAAGCTAGCACATGCTAGCTTTCACCCACATTGGGATGATGTTCTCCGAGATGAGCTTTTGCTTGTGCAAGAGGAAAAGGTAGCATTCCCATGGTGGGATGATGTTGTTTGAGATGAACTCATGCTTGTGGAAGAGGGAAAGCTAGCATGAGCTAGCTTTCCCCCATGATGCAATGATGTTGTTCGAGATGAACTCGTGCTTGAGCAAGAGGGAAAGCTAGCAAGCATTAGCTTTCCCCCATGCTGGGATGATGTTGTCCTAGATGAGCTTGTGCTTGTGCAAGATGGAAAGCTAGCATGCACTAGATTTTTCCTAGGGTGGGATGATGTCGTTCGAGATGAGCTCGAGCTTGTACAAGATGAAAAGCTAGGACGTGCTACCTTTCCCCCATGATGGGATGATGTTGTCGAAGATGAGGTCATGCTTGTGCAAGAGGGAAAGCTAGCTTTCCCCCATGGTGGGATGTTCTTGTCTGAGATGAGGTCGTGCTTGTGGAAGAGGGAAATCTAGCACGCGCTAACTTTCCCCGACAATGCAATGATGTTGTCCGAGATGAGCTCGTGCTTGTGCAAGAGGAAAAACTAGCACTCATTTTCTTACCCCCACAATGGGATGATGTTGTCTCAGATGAGCTCGTGCTTTTGCAAGAGGCATGTGCTAGCTTTCCTCCATTGTAGGATGATTTAGTCCAAGACTTTCTCATGCTTGTGCAAGAGGGAAAGCTAGCACGCTAGCTTTACCCCACAATGGGATGTGGTTGTCCGTGATGATCTTGTGCTTGTGCAAAAGGGAAAGCTAGGATGCGCTAGATTTCCCGTATGGTGGGATGATGTTTGAGATGAGCTCGTGCTTATGCAAGAGGGAAAGCTAGCATGTGCTAGCTTTCGCCCATGGTGGGATGATATTGTCTGAGATGATCTCTTTCTTGTGCAAGAGGGAAAGCCAACACGTGCCATCTTTCCCCCATGATGGGATGATCTTGTTCGATATGAGCTCATGCTTGTACAAGAGGGAAAGCTAGCATGCACTATCTTTCCCCCACAATGGGATGATGTTGTTCGAGATGATCTCATGCTTGTGAAAGAGTGAAAGGTAGAATGCGCTAGCTTTCCCCCACGATGGGATGATGTTGTCCGAGATGAGTTGTTGCTTGTGCAAGAGGGAAAGGTAGCCCGAGCTAGCTTTCCCCCACAATGGGATGATGTTGTTCACGATGAACTCGTGCTTGTGTGAGAAGGAAATGCTAGGTTTCACCCACAGTGGGACGATGTTGTCCAAGATGAGCTCGTGCTTGTGCAAAAGGTAAAGCTATCATGAGCTAGCTTTTCCCCACAGTGGGATGATGTTGTCTGAGATGAGCTCATGCTTGTGAAAGAGGGAAATCTAGGACGAGGTAGCTTTCCCCCATGGTGGGATGATATTGTCTAAAATGATCGCGTGCTTGTTCAAGAAGCAAACTTAGCACGCACTAGCTTTCCCCCACAGTGGGATGATGTTTTCCCAGATGAGATCGTCTTGTGTAAGAGGGAGAAATAGCATGCGCAAGCGTTCCCACACAGTGGGATGTTGTTCGAGATGAGGTCGTGCTTGTGCAAGAGGGAAAGATAAGACTCCATTTTTTCCCCATGGTGCAATGATGTTTGAGATGAACTCATGTTTGTGCAAGAGGGAAAGCTAACACACTCTAGCTTTTCCCAGGGTGAGATAATGTCTGAGATGGGCTTGTGCTTGTGCAAGATGGAAAGCTTGCAAATGCTAGCTTTCTCCCACAATGGGATGATGTTGTCTTAGATGAGCTCGTGCTTTTGTAAGAGGGAAAGCTAGCATGTGCTAGCTTTCCCCCACGATGGGATGATGTTGTTCGAGATGAGCTCATGCTTGTGCAAGAGGCAAAGCTAGCACACACTATATTTCCCCCAAGATGGGATGATGTTTTCCAAGATGAGCTCATGCTTGTGTAAGAGGGAAAGGTAGCACGAGCTAGCTTTCACCCACTATGGGATGATGTTATTTGAGATGAACTCATGCTTGTGTAAGAGGGGATGTTAGCATGAGCTAGCTTTCCCCATGGTGGGATGATGTTGTCTGAGATGAGGTTGTGCTTGTTCAAGAGGGAAAGCTACCATGCGCTAGCTTGCCCCCATGGTGGGATGTTGTCTGAGATGAGGTCATGCTTGTGAAAGAAGGAAAGCTAGCACGAGCCAACTTTCCCCCATGGTGGGATGATTTTGTTCAAGATGAGCTCATGCTTGTGTAAGAGGGAAACCCATGCTGGTATGATGTTGTTCGAGATGAGCTCATGCTTGTGTAAGAGGGAAAGATAGTATGCCCATGGTGGGATGATGTTGTCCGAGATGAGCTCGTGCTTGTGCAAGAGGGAAAGCTAGCAGCTAGCTTTCCCCCACAATGGGATGATGTTGTCCGAGATGCACTCGTGCTTTTGCAAGAGGGAAAACTAGCATGCTTTTCCCCATGGTGCGATGATGTTGTCTGAGATGAGCTTGTTCTTGTGAAAGAGGAGAAAGCTAGCACACGTTAGCTTTTCCCATTGTGGGATGATGTTGTCTTAGATGAGCTTGTGCTTGTCCAAGAGGGAAAGATAGCATGCGCTTGTCCAAGAGGGAAAGCTAGCACGCGCTAGATTTCCCCAATGATGTGATGATGTTGTCAAGGATGAGCTCATGCTTGTGCAAGAGGGAAAGCTAACATGCACTAGTTTTCCCCTATGGTGGGATGATGTTGTCAGAGATGAACTCGTGCTTGTGCAAGAGGGAAAGCTAACACACACTAGCTTTCCCCCACAATGGAATGATGTTGTTCGATATTATCGCATGCTTGTGCAAGAGGTAGCTTTACCCCACGGTGGGATGATGTTGTCGACATGAGCTCGTGCTTGTGTAAGAGGGAAAGCTAGCACCCCTAGGGTGGGATGATGTTGTCTGAGATGAGCTCATGATTTTTCAAGAGGGACAACTAGCACAAGCTAGCTTTCCACCATGGTCGGATGTTGTCAAAGACGTGCTCGTGTTTGTGTAAGAGGTAAAGCTAGCATGCTCTAGCTTTCCCCCATGGTGGGATGATGTTGTCCTAGATGGGCTCATCCTTGTGCAAAAGGGAAAACTAGCACGCACTAGATTTTCCCCATGATGGGATGATGTTGTCTGAGATGAGCTCGTGCTTGTGCAAGAGGGAAAGCTAGCACACGCTCACTTTCCCCCATGGTGGGATGATGTTTTCCGAGATGAGCTCATTCTTGTGTAAGAGGGAAAGCTAACACGAGCCAAATTTCCCCCATGGTGGGATGGTGTTGTTCAAGATGAGTTTGTGCTTGTACAAGAGGGAAATCTAGCACATGCTAGCTTTCACCCACGCCGGTATGATGTTGTTCGAGATGAGCTCGTGCTTATGCAAGAGGGAAAGCTAGTATGCCCACGGTGGGATGATGTTGTCCGAGATGAGCTCGTGCTTGTGCAAGAGGGAAAGCTAGCATGCACTAGCTTTCCCCCACAGTCGAATGATGTTGCCCAAGATGCCCCCATGGTGCGATGATGTTGTCTGAGATGAGCTTGTGCTTGTCCAAGAGGGAAATCTAGAATGTGCTTGTCCAAGAGGGAACTCTAGCGCGTGCTAGCTTTCCCCAATGATGCGATGATTTTTTCTGAGATGAGCTCATGCTTGTGCAAGAGGGAAAGCTAACATGTGTTAGCTTTCCCCTATGGTGGGATGATGTTGTCAGAGATGAGCTTGTGCTTGTGCAAGAGGGAAAGCTAGCACATGCTAGCTTTCCCCCACGATGGAATGATGTTGTCCGAGATTAGCTCATGCTTGTGCAAGAGGTAGCTTTACCCCATGGTGGGATGATGTAGTTCGATATGAGCTCATGCTTGTGTAAGAGGGAAAGCTAGCATGCACTAGCTTTCCCTTAGGGTGGGATGATGTTGTCTGAGATGAGCTCATGATTTTGCAAGAGGGACAACTATCACGAGCTAGCTTTACCCCACGGTGTGATGTTGTCAGAGACGAGCTCGGTTTTGTGCAAGAGGGAAAGCTAGAACGCACTAGCTTTCCCCCATGGTGAGATGATGTTGTTCGAGGTGAGCTCATGCTTGTGCAAAAGGGAAAACTAGCACGTGATAGCTTTTCCCCATGATGGGATGATGCTGTCTAAGATGAGCTCGTGCTTGTGCAAGAGGGAAATCTAGCAGACGCTCGCTTTCCTGCACGGTGGGATGATAGTGTCCAATATGAGCTCCTGTTTGTGTAAGAGAGAAAGCTAGCACATGCTAGCTTTCACCCACAGTGGGATGATATTGTTCAACATGAGTTCGTGCTTGTGCAAGAGGGAAAGGTAGCATGCGCTAGATTTCCCCCATGGTGGGTTGATGATGTCTGTGATGAGCTCCTTCTTGTGTAAGAGGGAAAGCCAACACATGCTAGCTTTCCTCCATGGTGGGATGATGTTGTATGGGATGAGCTCGTGCTTGTGCAAGATGTAAAGTTAGCATGCGCTAGCTTTCACCCATGGTGGGATGATGTTGTCCGAGATGAGCTCATGCTTGTGTAAGAGGGAAAGATAGCACGCACTAGCTTTCCCCCACGGTAGGATGATGCTATCCAAGATGAGCTCATGCTTGTGCTTATGCAAGAGGGAAATCTAGCACGCACTAGATTTCCCCCACGATGGGATGATGTTGTCCGAGATGAGCTTGTCCTTGTGCAAGAGGGAAATCTAGCACGTGCTATCTTTCCCCAATGGTGGGATGATGTTGTCTAAGATGAGCTTGTGCAAGAGGGAAAGCTAGCACGAGCTAGCTTTCCCACATAGTGGGATGATGTTGTTCAGTGGGAGGATATCCAAGATGAAATCGTGCTTGTGCAAGAGGGAAATCTAGCACGCACTAGATTTTCGCCACGGTGGAATGATGTTGTTCGAGATGAGCTCATGCTTGTGCCAGAGGGAAAGAACCCACACTAGATTTCCCCCACGGTGGAATGATGTTGTACAAGATGAGCTTGTTCTTGTGCAAGAGGGAAAGTTAGCACACACTAGATTTTCCCCATGGTGGGATGTTTTTGTCTGAGATGAGCTCGTTCTTGTGCAAGAGGGAAAGAAAGCACTCTCTAGCTTCCCCCCACAGTGGAATGATGTTTTCCACGATGAGCTCGTGCATCTGAAAGGGTGAAATATAGCAAGCGTTAGCTTTCCCCCATGGTGGGATGACGTTGTCTGAGATGAGCTCGTGCTTGGGCAATCGGGAAAGCTAGCACAAGATAGATTTACCTCACAGTGGGATGATGTTGTCTAAGATGAGCTCGTGCTTGTGAAAGAGGGAAAGCTAGCATGCACTACCTTTCCCTAACGGTGGAATGATGTTGTCTGCGATGAGCTTGTGCTTGTGCAAGAGGAAAAGCTAGCATGCACTACCTTTCCCACATCGGCAGATGATGTTGTGCGAGATGAGCTTGTGCTTGTGTAAGAGGGAAAGCTAGCACATGCTAGCTTTCACCCACATTGGGATGACGTTGTCCGAGATGAGCTTGTGCTTGTGCAAGAGGGAAAGGTAGCATTCCCACGATCGGATGATGTTGTCCGAGATGACCTCGTGCTTGTGGAAGAGGGAAAGCTAGCACGAGCTACCTTTCCCCCACGATGCGATGATGTTGTCTGAGATGAACTCATGCTTGTGCAAGAGGGAAAGCTACCAAGCGCTAGCTTTCCCCCATGATGGGATGATGTTGTCCTAGATGAGCTTGTGCTTGTGCAAGATGGAAATCTAGCATGCGCTAGCTTTTTCCTAGGGTGGGATGATGTCGTTCGAGATGAGCTCGAGATTGTACAAGATGGAAAGCTAGCACACGCTACCTTTCCCCCATGATGGGATGATGTTGTCCGAGATGAGGTCATGCTTGTGCAAGAGGGAAATCTAGCACGGGAAAGCTAGCTTTCCCCCATGGTGGGATGTTGTTGTCCGATATGAGCTCTTGCTTATGCAAGAGGGAAATCTAGCACATGCTAACTTTCCCTAACAATGCAATGATGTTGTCCGAGATGAGGTCGTTCTTGTGCAAGAGGAAAAACTAGCACACTTTTTCTTTCCCCCACGATGGGACGATGTTGTCCCAGATGAGCTCATGCTTTTACAAGAGGCATGTGCTAGTGTTCCCCCATTGTAGGATGATGCAGTCTGAGACTTTCTCATGCTTGTGCAAGAGGGAAAGCTAGCACGCTAGTTTTCCCCCACAATGGGATGTGGTTGTCCGTGATGACCTTGTGCTTGTGCAAAAGGAAAAGCTAGGATGTGCTAGATTTCCTGTATGGTGGGATGATGTTTGAGATGAGCTCATGCTTGTGCAAGAGGGAAAGCTAGCACGTGCTAGCTTTCGCCCACAGTGGGATGATGTTGTCCGAGATGATCTTGTCCGAGATGCACTAGCTTTCCCCCACAGTGGGATGATGTTGACCGAGATGAGTTGCTGCTTGTGCAAGAGGGAAAGGTAGCATGAGCTAGCTTTTCCCCACAATGGGATGATGTTGTTCATGATGAAATCATGCTTGTGCGAGAAGGAAATGCTAGGTTTCCCCCATGGTGGGACAATGTTGTCCAAGATGAGCTCATGCTTGTGCAAAAGGTAAAGCTAGCATGCGCTAGCTTTTCCCCACGGTGGGATGATATTGTATGAGATGAGCTTGTACTTGTGCAATAGGGAAATCTAGGACGAGGTAGCTTTCCTCCATGATGGGATGATATTATCCGAAATGAGATCATGCTTGTTCAAGAAGGAAACTTAGCACGCACTAGATTTCTCCCACAGTGGGATGATGTTTTCTGAGATGAGGTCGAGCTTGTGTAAGAGGGAGAACTAGCACGCACAAGCGTTCCCCCATAGTGGGATGTTGTTCGAGATGTGATCATGCTTCTGCAAGAGGGAAAGATAACACTCTCTATTTTTTCCCCATGGTGCAATGATGTTTGAGATGAGCTCATGTTTGTGCAAGAGGGAATGCTAACACACTCTATCTTTGCCCTATGGTGAGATAATGTCTGAGATGATCTTGTGCTTGTGAAAGATGGAAAGCTTGCACATGCTAGCTTTCTCCCACATTGGGATGAAGTTGTCTTAGATGAGCTCATGCTTGTGTAAGAGGGAAAGCTAGCATGTGCTAGATTTCCCCACGATGGGATGATGTTGTTCGAGATGAGCTCGTGCTTGTGCAAGAGGCAAAGCTAGCACACGCTAGATTTCCCCCACGATGGGATGATGTTTTTCGAGATGAGCTCGTGCTTGTGTAAGAGGGAAAGCTAGCATGAGCTAGATTTCACCCACTATGGGATGATGTTGTCTGAGATGAACTCATGCTTGTGCAAGAGGGAAACCTAGCAGGAGCTAGCTTTCCCTATGGTGGGATGATGTTGTCCGAGATGAGGTTGTTCTTGTTCAAGACGGAAAGCTAGCATACGCTAGCTTTCCCCCATGGTGGGATGTTGTCCGAGATGAGGTCGTTCTTGTGCAAGAGGGAAAGCTAGCATGAGCTAGCTTTTTCCCAAGGTGGGATGATGTTGTTCGAGATGAGGTCATGCTTGTGCAAGAGGGAAAGCTAACAACTTTTCGCCATAGTGGGATGATGTTGTCTAAGAGGAACTTGTGCGTGTGCAAGAGAGAAAGCTAGCATAGAAGCACGAGCACATCTAAGACAACATCATCCCTTCATGAGGGAAAGTTAGCACACAATAGTTTTCCCCCACGGTGCGATGATGTTGTTCGATATTCGCTCGTGCTTGTGCAAGTGGGAAAGATAACATGAGCTCATGCTTGTGCAAGAGGGAAAGCTAGCATGAGCTAGCTTTCCCTCATGGTGGGATGATGTTATCCGAGATGAGCTCGTGCTTGTGTAAGAGGCAAAGCTAACACTCACTAGCTTTCCCCATGGTGGGATGATGTTGTTTGAGATGAGCTCGTGCTTGTGCAAGAGGGAAATCTAACACGCGCTAAATTCCCCCCATGGTGGGATGATGTTGTCGAAGATGAGCTCGTGTTTGTGCAAGAGGGAAATATAACATGCGCTAGCTTTACCCCACAGTGGGATGATGTTTTTTTTGTTGAGCTTGTGCTTGTGCAAGACGAAAAGCTAGCACAAACTAGCTTTCCCCCACGGTCGGATGATGTTATCCATGATGATCTCATGCTTGATCAAGAAAAAAGGATAGCACGAGCTAGCTTTGCCCCATGGTAGGATGATTTCATTTGAGATGAGGTCGTGCTTGTACAAGAGGGAAAGCTAGCATGTGCTAGCTTTCACCCATAGTGGGATGATATTGTCTGAGAAGAGATTGTGTTTGTGCAAGAGGGAAAGCTAGGATGGGCTAGCTTTCCCCCATAGTGGGATGATGTTGTCAGAGATGAGCTTATGCTTGTATAAGAGGGAAATCTAGCAGAAGCTAGCTTTTGTCCACGGTGGGATGATGTTTTCTGAGATGATCTTGTGCTTATGCAAGTGGGAAATGAGATAGCTTTCCCCTACAGTGAGATGATGTCCATGATGAGCTCATGCTTGTGCAAGAGGGAAAGATAGCATGCACTAGCTTTCTCGCATGGTGGGATAATGTTGTATGAAATGATCTCATGCTTATGCAAGAGGGAAAAATAGCACATGCTAACTTCCCTCGATGGTGGGATGATGTTGTCTGGGATGAGCTTGTGCTTGTGCAAGAGGGAAAGCTAGCACATGCTAGTTTTCCCCCATGGTGGGATGATGTTGTTCACGATGAGCTTGTGCTTATGAAAGAGGTATCTTTCCCCCATGATGGGATGATGTTGTTCGAGATGAGCTCATGCTTGTGTAAGAGGAAAAGCTAGCACACTCTAGCTTTCCCCCATGGTGGGATGATGATGTCTGAGATAAGCTTGTGGTTGTGCAAGAAGGAAAGATAGCACATTCTAGCTTTCCCCCATGATGGGTTGATGTTTTCTGAGATGAGTTTGTTCTTGTGCAAGAAGGAAAGATAGGATGCGCTAACTTTTCCCCATGGTGGGATGATGTTGTCCAACATACACTCGTGCTTGTGCAACAAGGAAAGCTAGCACACTCTAGCTTTCCCCCATAGTGGGATGATGTTGTTCATGATGATCCTGTGCTTGTGAAAGAGGGAAAGCTAGCATGCACTAGCTTTCTCCCATGATGGGATGATGTTGTCCATGATGAGCTTCTGCGTGTGCAAGAGGTAGTTTTCCCCCATGACAGGATGATGTTGTCTGAGATGAGCTTGTGCTTGTGCAAGAGAAAATTCTAGTGCACGGTAGCTTTCCCCCCATGGTGGGATGATGATGTCCAAGATGATCTCATGCTTATGCAAGATGGAAAACTAGAACACACTCATTTTCCCCCACATTGGGATGATGTTATCTCAGATGAGCTCATGCTTGTGCAAGAGGGAAAGCTAGCACACACTCACTTTACCCAACGGTGGGTTGATGTTGTCTCAAATGAGCTCATGGTTGTGCAAGAGGGAAATCTAGCACGAGCTAGATTTCCCCCATGGCGGGATGATGTTGTCGAAAATGAGCTCGTGCTTGTGCAAGGGAGATAGCTAGCATGAGCTAGCTTTCCCCCGGGGTGGGATGTTGTTGTCCGAGATGAGCTCATTCTTCTGCAAGAGGGAACGCTAGCAGGCGCTATCTTTTCCCCATGGTGGGATGATGTTGTTCGAGAGGAGCTCGTGCTTGTGTAAGAGGGAAAGGTAGCACGCACTAGCTTTGCCCCACGATGGGATGATGTCTGAGATGATCTTGTACTTGTGCAAGAGGGAAAGCTAGCACGCGCTAGATTTCACCCACAGTGGGATGATGTTCTCCAAGATGAGATCGTGTTTATGCTAGAGTGAAAACTAGCATGAACTAGCTTCCCCCATGGTGGAGTGATGTTCTCAGAGATGATCTTATGCTTGTGCAAGAGGGAAAGCTAGCAAGAGATAGTTGTCCCCCACGGTGGGATGATGTTTTCCAAGATGAGATTTTGCTTGTGCAAGAGGGAAAGCTTGCACAAGCTAACTTTCCCCTACAGTGGGATGATTTCCAAGATGAACTTGTGCTTGTGCAAGAGGGAAAGCTAAGATGCACTAGATTTCTCACACAATGGGATTATGTTTTACAAGATGAGCACATGCTTGTGCAAGAGGGAAAGTTAGCACGCGCTAGCTTCCCTCAATGGTGGGATGATGTTGTCTAAGATGAGCTTGTGCTTGTACAAGAGGGAAATCTAGTACGTGCTAGCTTTATCCCATGGTGGGATGACATTTTTCGTGATGAGCTCGTACTTGTGCAAGAGGTAGCTTTCCCCCATGGTGGGATGATGTTGTTCGAGATGAGCTCATGCTTGTGTAAGAGGAAAATCTAGCATGTGCTAGATTTCCCCCACGGTGGGATGATGATATCCGAGATAAGCTTGTGCTTGTGTAAGAGGGAAAGCTAGCACACACTAGCTTTCCCCCACAGTGGGTTGATGTTGTCAGAGATGAGCTCATGCTTGTGCAAGAGGGAAATCTAGCATGTGCTAGATTTCACCCACGGTTGGATGATGTTGTCCGAGATGTGCTCATGCTTGTGCAAGAGTGAAGATTATCATGCGATAGCTTTCCCCTACAGTTGGATGATGTTGTTCAAGATGTGGTCTTTATTGTGCAAGAGGGAAAGCTAGCACGTGCTAGGTTTCCCCACAGGTGGGATGATGTTGTTCGCGATGTGCTCCTACTTATGCTATATGGAAAGCTAGAGCATGTTAACTTTCCCTCTTGGTGGGATGATGTTGTTTGAGATGCACCCCTTCTTGTGAAAGAGGGTAAGCTAGAATGCACTAGCTTTCCCCCATGATGGGATGATGTTGTTAAGAGGGAAAGCTAGCACGCACTAGTTTACCCTCACTATGAGATGATGTTCACGATGTGCTCCTACTTGTGCAAGAGGGAATGGTAGCACACGCTAGCTTTCCGTCATTGTGGGATGATGTTTTTCGAGATGGGCGTGTGCTTGTGCAAGAGGGAAAGTGATGTTGTTCAAGATGCATTTGTTCTTGTGTAAGAGGGAAAGCCAACACACACTAGCTTTCCCCCATGATGGAATGATGTTGTTTGAGATGCACTTGTGCTTGTGCAAGAGGAAAATCTAGCATGTGTTAGCTTTCCCCCATGGTGGAATCATGTTTCTTGAGATGTGCTTGTTCTTGTTCAAGAGGGCAAGATAGCATGCTAGCTTTCCCCCACAGTGGGATGATTTTGTTTGAGATGCACTTGTGCTTGTGTAAAAGGGAAATCTAGCATGTGCTAGCTTTCCTCGATAGTGGAATGATTTTTTTTGAGATGCACTTTTGCTTATGCAAGAGGGAAGGATAGCTAGCATGTGCAAGATTTCCTCCATGCTAGAGTGATGTTGTTCAGGATGTGCTTGCGTTTGTGCAAGAGGGAAAGCTAGCATGCATTATCTTTTCCCCACGGTGGAATGATGTTGGTCAATATGCGCTTGTGCTTCTATAAGATGGAATGCTAGCATGCACTAGTTTTACCCCATAGAGGAATGATGTTGTTCAAGATGCGCTTGTGTTTGTGCAAGAGATAAAGCTAGCGTGCTAGCTTTCCCTCACAATGGAATGATGTTGTTTTAGATGCATTTGTGCTTGTGCATGGTGGGATGATGTTTGAGATGCACTTGTGCTTTTGCAAGAGGGAAATATAGCACACACTAGCTTCCCCCCCTGGTGGAAGGATGTTGTTCGAGATGCACTTGCACTTGTGCTTGTGAAAGAGGGAAAGCTAACCCTCGCAATGGAATGATGTTGTTCGAAAAGTGCTTGTGCCTTTGCAAGAAAGAAAAATAACATGCATTAGCTTTCCATCACAGTGGAATGATGTTGTTAGAAATGCGCTTGTACTTGTGCAAGAAGGAAATCTAGCACACGCTAGTTCCCCCCTACAGTAGAATGATGTTGTTTGAAATGCACTTGTGCTTGTGCGCTAGTTTTTCCCCACAATAGAATGATGTTGTTTGAAATGAATTTTTTCTTGTACAAGAAGTAAAACTAGTACGAGATAGGTTTCCCCTACAGTGGAATGATGCTGTTCAAAATGTTATTTTGCTTGTGTAAGAAGAAAAACTAGCATGTCCTAGCTTTCCTCCATAGTGGAATGATGTTATTCGAAATGTGCTTATGCTTGCACAAGAATGAAAACTACCACAAGCTATCTTTCCTTTGTAATGGAATGATGTTTGAAATGTGCTTGTGCTTGTGCAAAAGGGAAAGCTACCATGCTCTATCTTTCCTCCATAGTGGAATGATGTTGCTCAAAATGCCCATGTGCTTGTGCAAGAAGGAAAACTACCATGCACTATCTTTCCTATATAGTGGAATGATGTTGTTCGAAATGCACTTGTGCTTGTGTAAGCAAGAAAGCTAGCACGCGSTAGTTTTCCTCCACAGTGGAATGATGTTGTTTGATATGTGCTTGTGCTTGTGCAAGAAGGAAACTTATATACCCTAGTATGAATCAAAAAGGTTGGATTGGCTTGCAGGCTCAAGATTGTGATTGTTGACGGATGGTGATCCCTATCAACTATCTAACATTATCTAAAAACATTATTTCCAAATATTAAATTATTAATATTAAATATGTTGGAAATACTAAGACAACTGAGAGGGGGGSRTGAATYARTTGTTACTMTTCTTAAACAAKTTTATGCCTATTAAAATGTTATTAACCTTCTTCAAGTGATCATCAATATTATGCAAGTCATGAACAACAAAAATAATAAACATCAATCACACACATGATATACATAGAGACAGATATTCATAAGGAAACCCATAAAGGGAGAAAACCTCTTCTTCTTGGAATGATAGGCAATCTTTTAAGTTTTGTACATCATATTTCTTTGAGCACCAACTCAAAATGAGGCTACAACCTTTTCTTTAGCAAGTTGCAACTTGATGAGAGAACCAACTCTCTGGTTTCTCTAACACCCACTAGAAGGAAGTACCAACTCCCTGAGTGTTCCAGAACTAATTGGATGGAAGCACCAACTTCCAGTCACACAGGCATCAACTTGTATAGCAGAGAATAATGGTTCTCCCTTGCACCACCCTACCACCCTGGTTTTTCTGGCTACAACCAGATGGAAGATACAACTCCCTATGTTCAAGCACCCACTTGAGACTCTGAGGACAACAGTCCTCCCTAGCACCACCCTACCACCCTATTTTCTAAACCTTTGCTTGAATAATACCTTACAACACTACAGACATTTCAACATTTACCAGTTCTTCTCTGTTCTACAATTTTGGTCCGGTTTTGTCTATTCATGCTCGGCTCCACTTGTTGTTTCTTTCCATATTCTCTTCCTCGATTATTCTCATGCTCTTATATTCTCATACAGTCTGTTGTTTTCACCATTTCTTCTCTGTCCATCTTGTGTTCTTCATCTCTGCATCTTTCACACTATGTTCATGCTCTCTACTTGATTACATACTGTTCAACTTGTTTTACTGAGAAACAACAACCTTTCTCTATCTCGACATCTTTCATTTATTCATGCTCTCATCATTTGTTACACTCTACATCTCCAATGCTCAATGTCAGGAATCTCATAACGCTCAAGAGCCACGATTCCAATGCCCCAAAACAATGATTCAACCTCTCAAAAACAATGATTCAATTAGTGTAATTGCATCATAACTGATCATGAAATCACGATATGAAACAACAACCCTTCGATCAGATTCAGTTTGATCAGTGTCGTTCGATTATACTTCGAGGTGGAGCCTACCATCATTAGCTCCTTCCCCTATCTTCCACTGATGTGACCATGGCTAATGATATTCAATGACCATGTGATTATGGGAGTGACCAAAGGTGGTTTGAGGGAAACCTACTTTTCTCCCCACAATTCACTACGAGCCTCCATGCATCCTTTCTCCAAAACCGTGGTTTCGATTTCAGCCTTCCTTCAACTTTTTAAAGTTCATGCACCTTCAATCCCTGCAATGCGACGGGACTGTTGATCTCACGTTCTTGACAGTGCTTCTGAATGGACAGATCAGATGAGATGGTTTATTTCATGGAAACAAATCAATGGTCAGATTTGATCCTTACACTCATCCTTTCATTGTTCAATCTGACGGCTAGGACTTAATCAAACATTGAGATGAACGGCTGTTGGAAATTTGCCCTTCGGAACTTCGGGATTTCAACTTTTCAAACTTACACTATCCTTCCACTGTACTATGATAAACGGTTGAGAATACACCCGAAGTGATCTTCCAGATCGGACGACTCATGTCCTTGCTGACTTGGTTTGCCACATGTCCTTGCTGAGGTGGTCTGTTGACGTGGATGAGACGTGTAGGCGATGTAGTGGAGCATGGAGGCAGAGCACGATAGTGGAGTGTGACATGTAGTGGGTAGTGGAGTGTGACAATGGAGCTCGGAGGTGGTCTGTATGAGTGGTTTGGTGGTTTACTCAGAGGGGGGGTTAGGCGGTAAGCGGTAATGAGCAAGGGGGGTCCGAGTTGACAGGAAGGTGACACGTATGAGGGTCCAAAATATAAAATACCACCAACTCGAATGCCCCCCCCCCCACGGTTACAGGAATAAAGGTAGGGGGGAGTCTGATATGCCCGGTCGAACGTAGATCTGAGTGCCCGATTATCGACTGCTGACATTAGCGTACCCTTTAACTTATCCTGTCCTTCCACTTTAGAATGATCTGATGGCTGAAATTTACTTTGGATGATCCAAACCTTGAGATCTTCTTCAGATGATCTGACGGCTTTGATCTTCTTCGGATGATCCGACGGTCGACAATTTATTTTGGCTCTTTGGTTGTGACATCCCCCAAAATAAAGAAAATAAAAATATTTTTTAGAATTTAGATTGCTGGAAATTTATTTCTGTTTTTAGTAAATTTGAAATTGGAAATTTTTTTCCATTTATGGCAATTCTGAATTTCGAATTTTATAATTGTAATAAATGATTTTGACTGTTGGGCAGAGATCTGATTTGTCCCAACTAGCTATTTGACTATGACACTTGTATGAAAAACATAATATTTTATATTGATTGTAGGGGGCAAAGGGGACAGCCATGTTAAATTTAGCTGACCATGACTCCATGAGAGGGGAACATGTTGGAAATACCTCTAGGATGATTTTTACAAGTGGCAAATTAGTGAATTGGCCATTGGCAGCCCCTGAAAATCAAGGATTTAGAAATTTGCAAAAATTCCCAAAGGAGGGGAAAAAGACCTAGGCAAATTGATAAATAAGCATATGTGAGGAGGCAAGACGCTGCCAAGTATGTTGGAAAGGAAAACTATTGATTTCTTTTCCCTTGCTGTTATGAACACTGAATGGGTGTAAGGCAAGCAGAGACTACCAGTTTGAAGGACATTGTGAAGGAGGGATTTCCAAGTTTTCCCTCATGGACTCATGGTCAGGCTAGGGGGTGAACCGTGCAAGTGATCTTGGCTGCTCGGTTCTATGGTTGGGAGGAACATGGTTGTTCCCTTTGTTTTTCCGCAAGTTTAGTTTAGATATGCTACTCTAACCCCTATCTGTCTGAATGCTTTTATATCTATGGTATTGTACATGTTAAATTTGTATTGAAGTGGTTCCTAGTATCTATTTTAATGATCATATAATTGTTGTGTGTTATTTACTGGACCTAAATTTCAATATCTCTGTCTGTTACACATTATTTTCATCATCCCTATGATCGTTAATGATGTAAACCTATCTTTTGCCTTCATAGGGCTCACAGTGGCTTGAATTCCTAAAGAGAGAAGGGAGAAGAACTTTTCCTGAGAAAGGAAGTTGCATTTTCCTATGTAAAAACCTTATAAAAAAGGATGTTCGCAGGTTGCTATCTAGGCAGGATGCGAGAATGACCAATTCTCATAGCTTGCACTATAGCCAGGGTGCGAACAGTTCACAGGTTGCTATATAGCTAGGGTGCGAACATTCCAGCATGTGGGAAAAATGAGCGTTTTCTCGAATCTTCTAGAAGGAGAAGCTTCTATGGTGAGGTGGCATCCGAATGGTTTGGATCTTACTCGCTTTCATGATTTAG
>JZKD02S1867933.1:401657-420272 GCA_000966675.3 Picea glauca
GGTTTGGATCTTACTCGCTTTCATGATTTAGTGGGATCATCCTAACCTCCTCACCTTATCTTCTTCAACTTATAAAAGGAGAGGAATTCTCATGGAGAAAGTTAGCTTGAGCTTTGGAGCTTTTGGTTGGCTTGGAATTATTAGCTTGGTTAGAGTGGCTTTGAGATTTGCTTTGTCAAGATAGATTGTGAGTAGCTATCAGATCTATGGTTTCAAAATCTTTGTAGCAAGAAGTGTGTGGGGAACAAAGGACAGTTGGAAGGGACTTTACGACATCAAGGCAATGGTTGTAATCTCTCTTTCACATTTAATATGATACAGTAATATGTTTCTTTCCCATAAAGTTAGATCTACTTTATTGCATAACTCCTTGATCATATGTATAGACTAGCTATTGAATATATTATTTGCTTTCACTTTGGTTGGTTTGTGTTGTTTTGATCTTAACTGCACGAGAGCGTTGGAGCGAAGCTGGAGCAACAGAGACTTAGGAAAGCGTTCATAAGGTCTGTCCATATTCCTTTATCTCCTAGTTCACTCAATAGACTAGATCTAGGGAAATAATAGTATTTTGTCTTGTTTTGTTCTAGATCCAGGTGGATCTAGGGAGATCGGTTCGTGTCCGCACTTACGGATTTATCCATAAACACTATCTCTGTGGGGTGAATTGGTTACAGATATAGTGAAATCCTTAAAGTTAGCGTGCATTCATAAACCTAGACAAACGTCTTTCGATGACTACAGTCTACAACTATCTTCTCAATTAAATCTGTTGAACAAAAGAAAATTGAATTGCTTGCATAGTGTAATTGTAGCCAAGTGTAACAATTTCTATGGCAAAATTATATTTCCTGTAGATGACTATAGTATACAGTAATCCTCCACTAGTAAGTATACAAGTTCAAACTCTAAGCAAATATACCCTACAACACTAAGATTATATGCGATATGCATTTAGACCTGTATAGGTATAATATGAACAGAGATACATTATATAATGGGTAATCTTTATAAACGATACAGTGATGTTGAAGTAAACCGACTATAACAGAGTCGGGTACTATATATATATATAAACATATTCGTAGGAAAGTAATTCATCAAACTCCACAAACCCCATTACAGAAAATTTGGAGTATAAGTACTTTAGTATGGTTTTAGTAGTTCCATCTTAGGAACAAAACTATCTTAATTCTGGTGAGGAGATCGATAAAATGCTTGATTAATGGCTGAAGTAGGAACATAAGTTAAGTATTAATTGCATAGCATAGCTACAATGCAATATGTTAATTCAGGACAAGACAAGATATATGATATGAACGAGTAAATTAATCATATGAGAGAAAAACAATTACGAATGGGGAAAATGAGGCTCAGGTTAAACTCCTACCATTACCATTTTTATATCAGAAATAAGTGTTCGAACTGAAACAAAAACTTGGAAGGCTTGAATACAATCGCACAGTACCAGTGGGAACGAACCCCCCCTTAAACACAACATTATTGTGCTAGTCGTAGGTTTAATACCATGCATAGTTAAATCATATTGGGACGACGGTGTAATTAATGATAATATGAATTCTAGGAAATTAACTATAACAATTTCAAGAAAAGAATTCAACTCTGTTTTGACAAACCAATCTTTCGAAAATATAGAGGAGGATGTTAAACACAGAAATGTCAGTTCCAAATCCCGTTACTTCAATGATATCCACGGAAAATACACCCAATACATAATGTTCATAATTATTTAAGGAAACGAATGTCTAGATATCATGAATCCAACCAGGTGCAAGCTTGGCATACTATCTAAGTACCAATCATTAATACAAATTAGGGTGTACCTTTGAAAAAAACTAATACAAAACTGGGAAACGAAAGATCTTCAAAGTATTAAGAACGAGACGTAGCCTTGATCATCGATGCATGTAACCCGTAATAACTTAGATGGAGGGGCTTTGTAGTTGGAACCTGAGTATGTCTTGAAAGAGTGAAGAGGGCGTTCCCCTGCCATGGCGTGATCACACCCTGCACGAAATAAGGTGAAACATTAAAAAATATCTGACAATAATAACATAATCATTTTTAAGAACATAACGTAATGATAAAGGAGCAAATGATGAACTTAACTATAACAGAGGATTTTATACCCTTCGCCATTGCACCAAACCATGTGCCTCCCAGACTGAAAAGGGAAGAGGAGTTCTTGCCTCCCTGATGGGTACCCTCACATATCAAAGGGGCCCATCATTAGTGACAAGTACCAGTATTTAACCCAAAGAAATCATAAACATGGATAATATGTGTATAATGAGCGTAAAGTAATAGTAAATATCAATCCAGTGTAACAGTCTAAATATAAACAGAAAGGATTAAACCGCCTCTAGACATTAGAAGGACACCTATAATCGGTATAATAATACCAGTGAACTTAAGGTTTAAACACAGAAATTTTTCAAGATCAACACTGTACCGAGAGGTCTATTACACTCAGGAAAAGACAGTTATAAACTCTGTCAACTAGGAATTAACCAACGGAGGAAGCCAAACCCAATACGAAAGTTCAGTTAAGAAAATAAATAAAATAGAATATCTTGAATGCACAATTACAATAGACATCAGGATAAGACCTTCCACAAGAGGAAGATGGCTCAGTATCAACAGAAAAGACAATACAGAGAGAGGGTAAACTGTGAAAAAATCTAAACCCTGCTAGAGCACCATCGATTCCTCCTTTTTCTATAGTAACATTGATATAAAAAAATATTTCTACCTAGGAATCTGACCGTGAATGGGATTTTACAGAAACTACTTGATGAGACAGAAAGGCCCGAATGCAAAATGACAGGAACAACCAAGTCAACTTACCTCACATAGGGTTGCCCATCAGGGAGTTTGCTTCCAAGAACTGTCCCACCTAGAACAAGGTCCGATTTCACAGAAGCATGACCACGATGCTAAGATGGAAAAACTAAAACAGGGTTTAGTCTGGAGCGTTCCATTTTCCTTCACCAAGCCAAGACTGGAATGAAGTGAAAGCTATGGAATACCCTTTTGTATGGAGTAATGGAGGATGGGTGGGAATCATACCTGGCCACGTGAACAAATGGTGAGTGCTGACATTTCATTGGGGCACTCCGGTCAAACTCTGAAATGATTAGACTTATCTCAGAGTGCCTTAAATGTTGCAGACAGGACTTTAAGATGAGAGGGTTCCGACCTGTATTGTTTGCTCAGAAAATTAATGGTGAGGAATCTAGATGGCCTACTTAGGGTTAATTTTTTTATCACCTTGTTACACCAGTTATACGTTGAACCCAACTACCTTTACATTAACCATAACCTACCCAAGTTTAGCCTTTGTGTGCTTAATTCATTTGTATAGATTAGTGTTCGAATGTATACCCAAAAGTGTCTGTTTACAAGTACTCTGAATAGTGTTAACCTCTTCTTGTAGACCCTGTAATAATATTTATATAAGGGCGATTGTCATAAGGCCTCACATATATGACCATTTCTTTTATAGAATAGTGGTTCTAAGCGGTTATACCCCATAACATAAAGTGGGTTTTGGAAATGAAAACGGTGGGTAATACCAAGTTGCAATGAAAACAAGGTATCCCTAGCTATGTACCTATGATCGTATATATAAATCAATATCGAAATAGGAAGAGGTGATAGTATGTTAAAATCGGTTAGAGAAGTAAAAGGAAAAAAGACTATTGTACATTATGGCTGAGGAATGATTGAAACTTTAAAGACACGATATCAACTCAAAGAATCCAAATAAAAGAATAATAAGAAAAAAAAAATTATGTAAATTTTGAGGTACATTACATATGGTATCAGAGTAAAAAGGTGACAACACTGGACCTGAATAGGGCCACAATAGATTCTTATTATATATATATATATATATATATATATATATATATATATATATATATTTCGATTTATGTAAAACTAACAAAAAAATCTTATAGTTACAAACAGAAAGCTATTTATGTTTTGTGTTAAGTATGGCAGCTCAGGACGATGCAGAAATCAGGATGGGAGAAAACCCACAGCAGGGACCCCCTAAATATCCAAGACAGAACAATGACAGAAGCTCAACCATGGAAGTGTTAGAAACAATGAGGAACTTGATTGTTGAACTACAGATTCTCAAAGCAGACAATGAAAAATTGAAGAAAGCACAACAGGAACAACAAGAAATAAACGAAGTCCTACTGCACAGTATAGTGAACAAGAAAATCCTAAAGGATGATAACCATGAGGAAGAAGTCAGCAAAAGGGATAGCTCGTCGGAAGGAACACCTTCAGCTGAAAAAAAGGCTAAATCTGACAGAAAAAGAAAACAAGTAAACCACCTCGAGGGAGAATTTAAAAAGATTAAACCAGCTACCTTAGATGGAGAATCCAAGATGGGAGAGAAAGCTGAGGCATGGCTATTGGACATCAAAAAATACTTCTAGATCTACAACTATTCCAGCAACATGAAGGTCAGAATGGCCATCTACAACCTAAAAGGGAAAGCCAACATTTGGTGGCAGGACTCGAAATTGGCCAAGGGCCTAAAGGAGAAATAGTTGGAATGGTTTGACTTTAAAAAGTATTTCAAGTAACAATGCCTTTCAGAAATTTACTATGAAAGGAAGACAAAGGAGTTCTATGAGTTACGACTTGGACAGATGGCAATGGAGGACCTTATAAACAAATTTCTGGAACTGCTAAGGTTCGTACCGTACATCCGTGAGGATAAAGTAAAAATTCATTGATTTCTAAGTTGTCTACCATAGTCCTACAAGGACAGAATTGAGTTTGAAAACCCCAAAACCTTGAGCGAAGTATTCAGAAAAGCGTGAATGTGCGACGACCAGTAAAAATAGCGAGAAGAATTTTCCAAAGCCTAGAAGGATAAGAAACAAGATCGAATGAACCAGCGGAAGAAGGGGTACAAGCCAGCTCCTTATCGGAATACAACAAAGAGTTTTTCGAGAAGGGATTTTCACTCCAATCCTTCGAACACACAAGGCAGTAGAAAACCGATAAACCTGGGAACAAAGAGGTTTGGGGACAACTCCCACGAGCCATTAAAGTGTTGGGAATGTGGAGAGCCTCATCTCAGGAGGAACTGCCCACGTTTGAGTTCAACAAATAGAACTGCGGTTCATAACCTGCAAGAAGCCTCGACAGTGGGAGATGTGGGCAGGAGCCTACATCGGATAAATGCAGCCATCGACGACCGATAAGCTGACCACCAGTCCTCAGTGGTAGAAATCGAAGGTAAAATCCATGACACTCGAATTTATGTTTTAATCGACCCCAGAGCAACATTAAGCTATATTACTCCGAAGGTAGTAGAGTCAAATAAACTTAAGAGACTGAAGCACGCAAAATCATGGCTTGTGCAACTAGCGACAGGTACTAAAAGGAAAGTAATTGACTATATTTCGGATTTGGAGTTCATCTTATATGGTCAAACTATAAGAACCGATCTGAACATCCTACCACTAGGATCTTACGATATGATTATTGGGATGGATTGGTTGGAACGACACAAAGCAATATTAAATTGTTATACAAAGATTCTTAGCTATAAGGATGATTCCAACACTACCAGGAAAGCCCAATGTATACCAAAACCGGTATCAGTCAGACAAATTTCAGCGATGCAACTAAAGAAATGTATGAGAAAGGGATGTCAAGTTTATGCCATCCAAGTGACGAATATAGCAGAAAAGGAGGATAAGCCAAAGTTGGAAGACTTCGCTATCCTATGTGATTTCAGAGACCTGTTTGTGGATGAGATACCAGAATTACCCCCTAGAAAGGAAATAGACTTCTCCATAGACCTGTTACCCAGTTCTGCTCCTATCTCAAAGGCATCGTATCGGATGAGTCTACCAGAACTGACAGAATTAAAAATACAATTACAGAAATTGTTGGACAAAGAGTATATCAGACCGAGTGTCTCACCTTGGGGAGCACCAGTCCTCTTTGTGAAAAAGAAGGACGGTACTCTAAGATTATGTATTGATTATAGACAACTAAACAAAATGACTATTAAGAATAAATACCCCTTACTAAGGATAATTGATATGTTCGATCATGTGGGGGGGGGGCAAGATCTTTTCAAAATTGGATTTACGATCCGGTTATCATCAAGTTCGGATAAAAGACGAGGACATAAACAAAATATCATTTCGGACAAGATATGGACACTACGAGATTGTAGTCATACCTTTCGGACTCACTAATGCCCCAACCACGTTTATGTGCCTAATGAACAGTATTTTCAGTGAGTACTTGGACAAGTTCGTGGTAGTACTCATCGACGATATCCTGGTCTATTCAAAGACGGAGGAGGAACATGAAGAACACTTAAGAATAGTTTTGCAAACATAAAGGAAGCACAAATTGTACGCCAATTTCGACAAGTGTGACTTCTAACAGAAAAAAATACAATATCTTGGACATGAAATTTCAGTAGAGGGCATTGTTGTAGACCCAGAAAAGATGAAAGCCATTATGGAATGGCTGGTACCTAAATATGTAGAGGATATATGGTCATTCATGGGAATCACTAGATATTACCACCGGTTTATAGAAGGGTTTTCCAAGATAGCCTACCCTATCACATCGTTACAAAAGAAAGGAACCAGGTTTAACTGGTCAAGGCAATGTCAAGACAGCTTCAACAAACTAAAGGAATTATTGACAACGACACCCATCTTGAAAGTAGCAGACTCAGATAAAGACTTCATCGTATGTGTATATGCAAGTAAAGAAGGGCTAGGTGGTGTCCTAACTTAGGAAGGACACGTTATTTGTTATGATTCCCAAAAATTAAAAGAACACGAGCGAAATTACATCACTCGTGACTTAGAATTGGCAGCAGTAATACATGCCTTAAAGATGTGGCGACACTACATAATGGGTAGAAGATTCCTAATATTAACGGACAATAGTGGGGTGAAATATTTGTTTAACCAACCAGATCTTAACGCAAGGCAGACAAGGTGGTTAGCTTTCTTGAGTGAATTCGACTTTGAGATCAGACATATCAAGGGAAAGGAAAATAAAGTAGTGGATGCTTTAAGTAGAAGAATCCATGGGTTATTTGAGATGAATACTAGCAGGGAAGAAAGTGATCTGGAAGAAAGAATAAAGACGATAGGTATTGATGACGAAAACTATACTAAAATAATGGTAGAATTATTGAACAATACCGCGAACTTAGATAAAATATATCTAAGTAACGACGAGAAGGGACTGCTACGATTTAAAAACAGACTTTACATACCAGATTCAGCAAGGTTAAAATTAACAATCTAGGATGAAGTGCATAAGAAATCGTATTCTGGCCACCCAGGTTACTAGAAAATGATAACAACACTTAAGAAACTATTTTATTGGCCTAGTATGAAGGGAAAAATAGTAGAATACTTGGTTAAGTGCCAAGATTGTTAGCAAGTTAAGGCCGAGCACCAGAATCTAGCCGGACTATTACAGCCATTGCCAATACTAGAATGGAAATGGGAGACTATATCACTCGACTTTATAACAGGTTTGCCTAAAACTCAGAAACAGAATGACTCTATCATGGTTGTAATCGATAAACTTAGTAAGTCTGCACAGTTTATTCCTGTAAAGTCTACTTTTAAAGCTATAAACATTGTTGAAATATTCATGAAAGAAATATTTAGACTGCATGGTATTCCTAAAATGATGATTTCAGATAGAGACATAAAATTCACATCCGCCTTTTGGAAGGAATTGTTTGCAGGGCTCAATACCAACTTGAATTTCAGTACAAGTTATCATCCACAAACGGATGGACAGACCGAAAGGACAAACCAGATCGTAGAGGATATGCTCCGCATGTATGTAAGAACAAAACCGAACAAGTGGGAAGACTATCTGCATTTGGTAGAATTTGCATATAACAATGGGTACCAAGCTTAGGCTAAGTTAAGCCCTTTCGAAATGCTTTACGGCAGAAAATGTACGACTCCAATTAGCTGGGATAACGCAGCTGACAAATTCATGGTCGAACTAGAAATGCTCCAAGAAATGGAGAACATGGTAAGAAAGGTACAACAGAACTTGAAAGAAGCACAGGACAGACAGAAGAGTTATGTAGATCAGAAAAGAAGGCACTTGGAATTTCAAGCAGGAGACCATGTTTATTTGAAATTCAAAGCCTGAAAAATCTCATTGAAGTTAGGGAACTGTGCCAAGTTGGCACCCAGGTTTTGTGGGCCCTTCAAGATACTAGCTTGAATTGGACTCGTAGCATACCAACTTGCACTTCTAACTAATCTAAGAATTCATAATGTATTTCATGTTTCATTGCTGAAAAAGTATATTCATGACCCTACTCATATGATTGATTGGAACTTGGTGCAGGTGGAACCCGAAGGTGAGTTCCAGGTGGAACCCCTACACATTCTGGACCAGAGAGAAATAGCACTTCGGAACAGAGCCGTCGCTCAGGTAAAGGTGCAAAGGAAGCACTTTAGTCCTGAGGAGGCCACTTGGGAGTTGGAAGGAGATTTGAGGAAATCTCATCCAATCCTGTTCTAGGAAAGGAACGAACACTGAGGACAATGTTTTATTGAAGGGGGAAAGGATGTGACATCACAAAAAATAAAGAAAATAAAAATATTTTTTAGAATTTAAATTGCTGGAAATTTATTTCTGTTTTTAGTAAATTCAAAATTGGAAAATTTTTGCCATTTATGGCAATTTTGAATTTCGAATTTTATAATTGTAATAAATGATTTTGACTGTTGGGCAGAGATCTGATTTGTCCCAACTAGCTATTTGACTATGACACTTGTATGAAAAACAAAATATTTTATATTGATTGCAGGGGGAAAAGGTGACAACCATGTTAAATTTCGCTGACCATGACTCCATGAGAGGGGAACATGTTGGAACTACCTCTAGGCGGATTTTTACAAGTGGAAAATTAGTTAATTGGCCATTGGTAACCCCTGAAAATCAGGGATTTAGAAAGCTGCGAAAATTCCCAAAGGAGGGGAAAAAGACCTAGGCAAATTGATAAATAAGCATATGTGAGGAGGTAGGATGTTGCCAAGTATGTTGGAAAGGAAAACTATTGATTTTTTTTCCCTTGTTGTTATGAACACTGAATGGGTGTAAGGAAAGGGGGGACTACCGGTTTGAAGGACATTGCGGAGGAGGGATTTCCAAGTTTTCCCTCATGGACTCATGGTCAGGCTAGGGGTTGAACCGTGCAAGTGATCTTGGCTGCTCAGTTCTATGGTTGGAAGGAACGTGGTTGTTCCCTTTGTTTTTCCGCAAGTTTAGTTTAGATATGCTACTCTAACCCCTATCTGTTTGAATGCTTTTATATCTGTGGTACTATACATGTTAAATCTGTATTGAAGTGGTTCCTAGTATCTATTTTCATGATCATATAATTGTTGTGTGTTATTTACTGGACCTAAATTTCAATATCTTTGTCTCTATGGGGTGAATTGGTTACGGATATAGTGAAATCCTTAAAGTTAGTGTGCATTCATAAACCTAGACAAAGGTCGTTCGATGACTACTGTCTGGAGCTATCTTCTCAATTAAATCTGTTGAATAAAAGAAAATTGAATTGCTTTCATAGTGTAATTGTAGCCAAGTGTACCAATTTCTATGGAAAAATTATATTTCCTGTAGATGACTATAGTATACAGTAATCCTCCACTAGTAAGTATACAAGTTCAAACTCTAAGCAAATATACCCTACAACACTGAGATTATATTCGATATGCATTTAGACCTGTATAGGTATAATATGAATAGAGATACATTATATAATGGGTAATATTTATAAACGATACAGTGACGCTAAAGTAAACTGACCATAACATAGTCAGGTACTATATATATATATAAACCTATTCATAGGAAAGTAACTCAGCAAACTCCACAGACCCCAATATAGAAAATTTGGAGTATAGGTACTTTAGTATGGTTTTAGTAGTTCCGTCGTAGGAACAAAACTGTCTTAATTCTGGTGAGGAGATCGATAAAATGCTTGATTAATGGTTGAAGTAGGAACAAAAGTTAGGTATTAATTACATAGCGTAGATACAGTGCAATATGTTAATTCAGGACAAGATAGGATATATGATATGAACGAGTAAATTAATCATATGAGAGAAAAGCAATTATGAATGGGGAAAATGAGGCTCAAGTTAAACTCCTACCATTACCATTTTTATATCAGAAATAAGTGTCTAAAATTAAACAAAAACTTGGAAGGCTTGAATACAATCACACAGTACCAGTGGGAACGAACCCCCCCTTAAACACAACATTATTGTGCTAGTCGTAGGTTTAATACCGTGCATAGTTAAATCATATCGAGATGACGATGTAATTAATAATAATATGAATTCTAGGAAATTAACTAGAACAATTTCAAGAAAAAAATTCAACTCTGTTTTGACAAACCAATCTTTCGGAATTATAGAAGAGGATGTTAAACAAAAAAATGCCAGTTCCAAATCCTGTTACTTCAATGATATCCACAGAAAATAAACCCAATACATAATGTTCATAATTATTTAAGGAAACGAGTATCTAGATATCATGAATCCAACCAGGCGCAAGCCTGGTGTACTATCTAAGTACCAGTCATTAATACAAATTAGGGTTCACCCTTAAAAACAACTAATACAGAACTGGGAAACAAAAGATCTTCAAAGTATTAAGAACAAGATGTAGCCTTGATCATCGGTGCATGTAACCTGTAATAAATTAGATGGAGGGGCTTTGTAGTTGGAACCCGAGTACCTCTTGAAAGAGTGAAGAGGGCGTTCCCCTGCCACGGCGTGATCACACCTTGCACGAAATAAGGTGAAACATTAAAAAATATCCGACAATAATAACATAATCATTTTTAAGAAAAGAACGTAATGAGAAAGGAGTCAATGATGAACTTAACTGTAACAGAGGATTTCATACCCTTCGCCATTGTGCCAAACCATGTGCTTCCCAAACCGAAAAGGGAAGAGGAGTTTGTGCCTCCCTTATGGGTACCCTCGCATATCAAAGGGGCCCATCATTAGTGATGAGTACCAGTATTTAACCCAAAGAAATCATAAACAAGGATAACATGCATATAATGAGCATAAAGTAATAGTAAATATCAATCCAGTGTAACCGTCTAAATATAAACAGAAAGGATTAAACCACCTCTGAACATTAGAACGACACCTATAATCGGTATAATAATACCAGTGAACTTAAGGTTTAAACACAAAAAAATTTCAAGATCAACACTGTACCGAGAGGTCTATTACACTCAAGAAAAGCCGGTTATAAACTCTGTCAACTAGGAATTAACTGATGGAGGAAGCCAAACCCAATATGAAAGTTCAGTTAAGAAAATAAATAAAATAGAATATCTTGGATGCACGATTACAACAGACATCAGGATAAGACCTTCCACAAGAGGAAGCTGGCTCGGTCTCGACAGAAAAGCCAGTACAGAGAGAGGGTAAAATGTGAAAAAACCTAAACCCTGCTAGAGCACCACCGATTCCCCCTTTTTCTATAGTAACATCGATATAAAACAAGAATGCTACCTAGGAATCTAACTATGAACGAGAGTTTAGAGAAACTACTCGATGAGACAAAAAGGCCCGAATGCAAAATGATAGGAACATCCAAGTCGACTTACCTCACACAGGGTTGTCCATCGGGGAGTTTGATTCCAAGAACTCTCCCACCTGGAACAAGGTTCGATTTCATAGAAGCATGACCATGATGCTAAGATGCAAAAACTAAAACAAGGTTTAGTCTAGAGCATTCCATTTTCCTTCACCAAGCCAAGACCAGAATGAAGTGAAATCTATGGAATACCCTTTCGTATGGAGTAATGGAGGATGGGTGGGAATCGTACCTGGCCACATGAACAAATGGTGAGTGCTAACATTTCATTGGGGCATGCCGGTCGAACTCTGAAATGATTAGACTTATCTCAGAGTGCCTTAAATGTTGCAGGTAGGCCTTTAAGATGAGAGGGTTCTGACCTGTATCGTTTTCTCAGAAAATTAATGACGAGGAACTCAAATGACCTACTTAGGGTTAATTCTTTTATCTCCTTGTTACACCGGCTATACGTTGAACCCAACTACCTTTACATTAACCATAACCTACCCAAGTTTAGCCTCTACGTGCTTATTTCATTTGTATAGATTAGTGTTCGAATTTATACCCAAAAGTGTCTATTTACAGGTATTCTAAATAGTGTTAACCTCTTCTTGTAGACCCTGTAATAATATTTATACAAGGGCGATTGTCATGAGGCCTCACATCTATGACCATTGATTTTATAGAATAGTTGGTCTAAGTAGCTATACCCCATAACATAAAGTGGGTTTTGGAAATGAAAATGGTGGGTAATACCAAGTTACAATGAAAACAAGGTATCCCTCACTATGTACCTATGATCGTATATATAACTCAATATCGAAATAGGAAGAGGTGACAGTGTGTTAAAATTGGTTAGAGAAGTAAAAGGCAAAAAGATTGTTGTACATTATGGTCGAGGAATGACTAAAACTTTAGAGACATAGTATCAACTCAAAGTACCCAAATAAAAGAATAATAAGAAAAAAAAAATTATGTAAATTTTGTGGTACATTACATCGGCTCTGTGGGCTTCAGGTATTTTAGTTCTCAAACTGACGCTCTAGATCAGATGGCCTAGATCCACTTCGGACGATCCGACACTTGAGATTTACTCCGAATGATCTGATGGTTCAAATCTGTTTCGGAAGATCGAATGATTGAGATTTACTTCATCTCTCTGGCTCTTCGAGCTTTGGGGATTTCAAATCTCAAACTAAAGCTCTCGAATTAATTTCTCTGGAGCGTAACCTCCTCACATATTTAGACCCGAAATGAATTTTGTTCATTTATCAAGATCTTATATCAATGACTCGATCTGTCTGCAATGCAGCTTTGCCTTGGATTAAATCCAATGACTCTCCATCTTTGCTTATCCTATCCTTCCATTTATTTCGATCCGACAGTTGACGAAAATTCAGGTGATTGAGATCTCAGATCTCAACCCTTTCTTATCATGTCCTTCCACTTAAATCAATCTGACGGTTGTTGGTCCTCTAGATCATTGATCCAATGACCATTGTCGCTCTTCCTCCTAAGCTTATGATCTCTCTGACTTAGAAGGTTTTCTAGGTGTTCACGGGTCTCTTGGACCTCGTCTGCACTTCTAGAATGCTATCTCTTCTAATCTTTCTCATCTTCTTCTCTCTTGAGGTTTGGTTCGTTGTTGTTATTTCCATCAATGACAAGCACACACTTCCTGTAAAACATGCCAACAATCTCCCCCTTTGGCATTGATGGAAACCCTAAAAGGTTACACTGTTCTACTTAGACCTCCAACTGTAGCATCCATACCACACCTTTTCTCCCCCTTTGACATCAATGTCAAAGAAAACATGCTCCCCCTGAGCTATTGCAGTACCTTTTGGAGGTATCAAATATTCAACCAACACATACTCCCCCTGATAGGATGGAATCTCTTAGGTGAGAGAAGGGATGACACCCAGCTTCTAACGGATATATTCAAATGGTGTCTTGGCTAGGGGTTTAGTAAAGATGTCTGCAATTTGTTTTGTGGTTGGAATGCAATTCAGCTGAACAACTCTGTTTGTAACATGCACCTTCAGAAAATGATACTTTATTGGTATATTCTTAGTCTTTGAATGGAGAACATGATTCTTCGAGACACTAATGGAATTGGTGTTATCACAGTGAAGTGAAATGGGATCAGTATAAGTTACCTTCACATCTGCAAGAGTTTGTATCATCCATAAGATCTGAGTGTAGCAAGTAGCAACACCAATGTACTCTACCTCTGTAGTTGATAATGAAATAGATCCCTGCTTCTTACTAAGCCATGCTACTAATGAATCACCTAAGAAGAATGCACCTCCACTGGTGATTTTTTTCTCATCCAAACAGTTTGCCCAATCAACATTTGAATATGTAGTTAATTGAAAATTCTGATTTCTAGGATACCAGGGACCATAAGTCATTGTACCCTTCAAATATTTGAATATCCTTTTGAAAATTGCTAAATGACTTTATTTAGGAGCATACTGATAACGACCTATCATTCCAACAACTTGCATTATATCAGGATGTGATGTTGTGATGTACAAAAGATTGCCTATCATTGATCGATATGTTCTTTGATCAACATCAGGTGAAATATCATCTTTACTGAGATTGCAATCAACCACCATAGGTGTTATCACAGGTGTATAATCTTCCATCTGAAACCTCTTTAACATCTCTTTCAAATACTTTTTTTGTGAGATAAATATCCTTGCAGAACTCTGATTGATTCGTAAACCAACAAAATATGATAGTTATCCTATCATCGACATCTCAAACTCAGTCTACATTGAACTAGAAAACCACTGAACTGAAGGGTCTTTAGTGCATCCAAAAATAATGTCATCTACATAAACCAAAACAACTAATAAATCATCACCTTTAGACTTAATATATAGATTATTGTCAACATAACCTTTCTTGAACCCTTTGTCCTGTAGAAATTTTTCTAGTCTATAATACCAGGCTCGTGGTGCCTGTTTCAGTCCATATAATTCCTTTTTCAACTTACAAACATATTCAGGATTATCTATCAGTGAAAATCCTTCAAGTTGCTCCATGTATACATCTTCTTCTAGGTCTCCATTAAGAAAAGTTGACTTGACATCCATTTGATATACTTTAATGTTCTTATGACATGCATAGGCAAGAAACATTCTGATGGCTTTCAATATTGCCACTGGTGCAAAGGTTTCATCAAAATCTTGTCCTTCAACTTTTGCATACCCCTTACAGACCAATCTAGCTTTATTTCTAACAATTTGTCCTTGTTCATTCATTTTATTCTTAATCACCCATTTGGAGCCAATTACATTCTTATCTGCAGGTCTAGGAACAAGCTCCCAAGTATTGTTCTTCTCAATCTGATCCAGTTACTCATTCATTGATTTTAACCAATTTACATCTTCATTGGCTTCATTAAAGTTCTTGGGTTCCACCATGGATATGAAGGCTATATGTGATTGCTCGATGTCTTTACTTATCCTTCTCCTGGTTTGTACACCTTTGTCTTTCTCACCAATTATCCGACTTGCAAGATGATTCTTTTGAGTAATTCTGGAGGAAGGATTTGATGTTGTCTGTTGATTTTAGTCTGCCTGAGTATTTGTATCTTCATCTAACTCGGAGTCTTATTTTTCTGATTCTTGGACCTGATCATCTTGAACTTCAACTATATCCTTTGTTGTTTATTCAACACTGCTTACATCTCATACGAGGATCTCTTCATCAACTTTTATGTCAATGCAATCAACCAATTTATGAATCCTCCTATTATAGTATATGTATCCTTTACTGTTTGTAGCATACCCTAAGAAGATACCTTCATCACCCCTGTCATCATATTTGCCAATATTTTCATCATTATTCTTGATATAACACTTACTTCCAAAAACTTTAAAATGCTTGATTAAACCAAGTCTTCCAAACCATAGTTCATAAGGAGTCTTGTCACTTTGTGGCCTGAGATGAGTTTTGTTAAGAATATGTATTGTTGTATGAATTGCTTCTACCCAATATGTCTGAAGAATATTCCTTTCATTCATCTTTCATCTTGCCATCTGCTGAACTGATCTAATCTGCCTCTCAACTACTCCATTTTGTTATGGAGTCACTGGAATAGTATACTCTCTTGTGATCCCATGTTTATCACAAAACTCTTTGAAGTCCCTTGAACTAAACTCTCCTCCTCTATCAGAGCTTACTGCCTTCAAACTTTTTCCTGTTTGATTCTTAGTCAGAGCCTTAAACACTTTGAATTTTTCAAATGCTTCAGATTTTTCTTTCAGAAAGGAAACCCATGTAAGTCTAGAATAATCATCAATAATCAACATGAAGTAATTTTGTTTTCTTGTTCCTTCCTTCCTTGATGGTCCACATAAATTCATATGTACTAACTGAAGCAGTTTCTCTGTTGATGCAAAGTTATTAGATTTAAACTATGTTCGGGTAAGCTTTCCTATTTGGCAAGGTTTACATATAGAATCATATGGCTTTGATATCTTTGGAAGATCTTTTATAGCCCCATTGTTTCTAAGTTTGACTAGATGATCAAAATTTAGGTGTCCAAGTCTCCTATGCCATAGCCAACTTTCATCATACTTGCTTAAGTGACATTCTTCTTTTTCTTCTTTCAAAACATAGACATTGTTTTCTGTCCTTATGCCTTTAGCCACCACTTGCTCTAAGTTTAAAGACTTTATCTTACAATCTTTGAAAGTAAACACCACTTTACATCCTCTGTCACACATTTGACTTACACTAAGCAAATTATGTTTTAGCCCATCTACAAGATGAACATCATGGGATTTTCCTTTTCCATTACTCAAACTCACCATCCCTTTACCTTTGATTTTACCTGGTTTATCATTTCCAAAGGTCACATTTCATGTTTTTCTTTTACTTATAGACAAAAACTTATCCTTCTCTCCAGTCATGTACTTGGAACATCCACTATCTATATACCAAGGGTTCTTTTGTTTTTGAGCTGAAAGTACTAGACCACATTTTTCACTATCTTTCCTTTTCCATGTGTTGCCATTTCTATCTAAGGGTTTTATCCTTGGATCTTCTTTGTAATTCTTCAGATGGCAGTTTGCATCTTTGTGGCCGAAGTTATGACAGTTATAAGATTCAAGCTCATTGCTCAATAGGTCAAAGTGATTGGTGCAACTTTGTCTACTCATTGGCTATTTAGTTCTATGTTGTAACGATTGTTCGTTTCTTGATCTCCTCAGTTGCATGCCTCTAAACTTAATTTGACAATTTGGAATCTTATGACCAAAATTAGAGCAGTAAAAACAGTAACCATGGAAGAAATTTTGGTACATGAAGGATGGCCTTCTTCTTTGAATTTGTTGCTTCATCTTCTGATATCTTTGTTTTTTATCAGGGATCATCTTGTCTTTATTAGTTTTTGGTGGCGGAGTACTCATATGGTTCGATTGTCTGCTGACTTGGAACTTGGTAATCTTTACTGGCTCTTTTCTTTCTGGTTGTTTGTTGCTTGAACCACTTACATAGCCTAAACCAGTCTTCAACAATGGAGATCTATGTTTGCTCAAAATGTCATTTAGTTTTTTTGAGGCTTTAATGCTTGGAAGATTTTGGAGATATAATGCTTTAAGCTTCTCCATCTCTTTCTTGGTTTTTACTACTTCTTATTCCAAGGCTTCATATCTTGCCTTCTTCTCTGATAACTGTTGTTTCAAAATGTCTTCTATTTTATTTTCCTTTTCAAATTTCATTTTTAATAGGGCAAAGTATTTATCAGGTTTTTTACTATCTTTCTCGAACTGTATCAGCAATTGTTTTTTGTTTTTTCTTCTTAAATCTGAGTCTAGTAATTTCTTCTAGGGCACTGATTAGTTCTATTTCCATGTCAACCACAACTTATTCATCATTAACATCACTTCCTGTGCTTTTATTATCATAATCCTCTTTGGCCATAAGCATAAAGTCATTAACCTTATCTTCACAAGAAGAATCACTATATGTGTCTCCTGAAGAGTCATCATTGTTTACACGTAAACTTTTCTTTTTACCAAATCTCTTGGATTTGTACTTCTCTTCACCTTCAGAGTTCCGGTCCTTATTCTTGTGTGGACACTTAGATGCAAAGTGACCTATCTTTCCATAGTTAAAAGATTTGAAGGGAAACTTGTCTTGGTACTTGTCTGATCCCTTCTTTAGTCTTATCACAAATTTTGCTTCAATTTCATCAGGCTCAGAATCCGCATTTTTATCTTCTTTAAATGATGCTTCTCTAGAGGTGGTTGTATCCTTACTAATTCTCATTTCATAAGTAGTTAGAGTTCATAGAAGTTGTTTAATAGACAAAGTCTTAATATCATCCAGTTCTTTGATTGCAAAATTAAATATATTTGGTAGAAATCTTAAAATATTCTGAACTAAAAATACGTCTTCAATCTTCTCACCAAGACCCTTCATGGCATTCACAAGCTCCTCAACTCTTAAGAAAAATGTATTAACTATTTCATCCTCATTCATTTTTAGTTGTTCAAATTGTAATCTATAGGTTTGAAGCTTGACCTCCTTTACCTTCTCATTACCTTCATAACTACTAATGAGTGTGTCCCACATTTCTTTGGCACATTCTAAGTGCATAACTTTTACAAATTTTGATTCTGCAAGCCCACTTAGAATAGAATTCATAGCCTTAGCATTGAAGCTGAATTCTAGCTTGTCATCCTTATTAGCTAGTAAAACTGGCTTTACATAACCAGTCTCTACCACATCCCAGACATCTACACCTAAATCCATTATGTAGGTTCTCATCCTAACTTTCTAGAAGGCAAAGTTTGTTCCATTGAACACGGGGGCCTTATTGGTTGAAGTTCCTTCATGACTTGTCATGTATAAGCTTATTGATCTACCTTTAAATAAAAGGAACCTGCTCTGATACCAATTGTTTGAAAT
>JZKD02S1867933.1:445759-489391 GCA_000966675.3 Picea glauca
AAAAAAAAAAAAAATTATATGTTTTTACTAAATGTTTAAAAATAATGTTATTTAACTACAATTATTTTCTATGTATTGAAGTAAATGTAAAAAAATGTATTAAAAATGATATTTTCCACTATATTTAAAAGGTATGGAACCATAAATTAATTAAGGAGACACAATTATATGAAAAATCTCAATTTCAAATGGTATGCAACATTTATAACATTGAAAGAAGCATGGAAAATTGATAAAAAAACACAGTTGAAAAAGAAAAATAGTAAAAAATTAGAATAGATGAAAAAATAAGCATTAAAAAAAATAATGTGGATATATTACGAACAATAAGATTTAAAATAACAAAAAACAACCTAAATCAAAGAAATTATGGATAAGAAGATTTAAAACATAAAAAATAGAACCTAAAAACAAAGGGCAGGTGCTACCAGTAGCACAACTTTTTAAAACAAGGTAAAAAATGTGACCCCCCAAAAAACGAGAACTTTGTAGAGTTCTTGTTAAGTTGATAACCATGCTAGCACTAGTAACGAAGGTCGTTGATGAATGTATAGCAGAGAATGGACGCCTTGTGCAGAGGAAATCTAGTTGGGAGGGTATCTGATAAACCTGTGGAAGTATTGAGCTCAGTGGGAAGAGGGAAAATTCTACTGGTGACAGTGGAGGAATAAGAGTAACCTTCCCTGATCATTCTAAATATGATAACTAGTTGAATAAATTCCCTTGCTGTATCATGGCTTGGAACGGGCGTGGTGTGTTGTAGGAAGGAACTTTGTAGCATGGGCTAAGGTTGTGTCCTCTCTAAGTCAGTTCATTGTTGATATTTCCTTGAATAGGTAAGTGTTTAAATTAACATGTTTGATGTATGCTTAATTATGTGAACATGTGGATTTCTGATTGAAATGGGAAATGTGAATGCATGTAAGAAATTGTTGAATTTTTTAGTAAAATGGAATATGCTTGCTTGTTTTCCCTTTTAATTTGATATTTCATGAAACTACGTAAACAATGTATGGGTAGTATGTAACCCAGAGATTCTTGCAAGTCTAGAGAGGAAAGTTTGCAATATATGGAAAAAATATTCATTTCGAAGGTGACAAGAGTACCTTGGTGTGAGAAAATCCCCTGTACAGGTTAAGGAACCTTAAAACCTATAAAATTTACCTGATTTAAGTGGAAGGGTTGCAAGATATGAAAACAATATCCGCGATGAAGTAAGAATGCTTAATCGGTTCAAGAGTAAAATCCTAGAGCTCTTAAGAGTCTAGTAGAGTCTCAGAAAAGACTTAGAAGGAACCCTGAAATGTTTAAGTCTAGATTTGTACTGTTACCTTGAAGAAAACAAGTGTTTTAATTTGGTATGATTCACAACTGTTGATTCGACGTAGAGAGTAGATTTGGACTATTGGTCAGGTGGTACTACCATCGAAGTGACGAAGTAAGGGATTCTAATAGGAATCTGAGTCAACAAGGACCCTTGATCTATGGGAGAGTGGTCATGGTGAATTTTGGACCACTGGATCTAGTTACTAGTGTATTGGAATAAGGGTCATTGGAGGTCTAGAGGAAGGACTGAGATAGGAGTCCGATGACTTGGGAGTTTGAGGGTCGTCAATCTATCGGAGGAAATTCCGTGAGATCTTAGTCATTGAATCTAGCATGGGTTGATCCAAGGAGATAGGCCTTAGGACCTTGATTGTCACATGAGTATGACCTCCAAGTTTATTTAGACCATTATATGGAGTGATTGAGGAATATCATATTCGTTAGAGAACATTTTGTCGGAGTGGTCCTAAATGTTGAATAGAAAAGGTTCTGACGGTGAAGACTCTAAGAATGAGAATGACTCATTTATTAGGAAGAGGGTGATGGTGAATGACAGTCCTAGATCTGTCGTGGGTCACACCTCTCCATACAATTTTATCGAACAAGGAGGGAAACAACCACTAGGTAAATTGAGGCCTTGATGAAATCAAGGCCATCAATCCCTGCTTCCGAGGGTCATTGGATCTACCAACACGATCCATCAAAGAGGGCCCATTGAAGTAGAATTTGGTCACAGTTTACTCTAACATGAGAGAGTCTGAGATGCTTCAGGTCATTAATATAGGGTCGAGATGAGATCATAACCAACTGATTGTGAATGCCTAGGTTCACGTTTGTTGTCAACATCTTGAGGAAGGAAAAATAGTTGGGACACGACGTTCGACGATGGGATTTTCGTGAAGCTCCAAGCGTATTTTTTAAGAGAAGAGATTTTTTTTGAATATCCCACCAACTTAAGAGTGAATTAGGGGGTTGGATGTGTTACATAGTGGTATCAGATCAGAGTTCAAACTCTAGGATTTAATGGGTCACTGCGACCACTTGACTGTTTGAGAAAATCTTTATTTTCCCAAAAATTCATGACATAAATTTATTTATGTAATGGATAATAATGGTTTGTTGTTTCAGCACATAGGGAGTACTGAAGGAAAAATAGAGGTGAATGGTGTAGCGTAGAATGGAAGACACCTCACACCTCAGAGATGAGGAATCTTATAGCTAGAGGGATAGAAAAACCCCTCCAGATTTAGTAGCCATTGTTAGAAGTCTGAAAGTAGAAAATTAGAGGCTCATGAGAGCTCAAGATGAACATGAAGAGTTGAATGCAGTCCTACTGTAGATCTTGTCTGATATTTAGAAGCATGTGCAACAAGGTCCTAGTAATTTATAGTAGAAATCATCAGAGAAATTGAAAACCCCTTCATATGCCCAAAATCATGGATCATCCCATAGCAACGTGGGAAGGAGTTATTCTAAGAATAGGCATCAAAATGTAAGGAAAGGAAGATCTTGTGGAGGCACTTCCATAGAGTCATCTAATGGAAATACTACTTTTGTGGAGCTATCCAACAGTGACACTGGATCAAGTGTCCCCAAGAAGAAAAGGAGGAGACATTCGCAGAGTTCTCTAATTGAAGAATTCAAGAAGGATAAGCCGCCTAACTTTGATGGAAAAATCAAGAAGAGAGAAGAAGTTGAGGCTTGGTTGTTCGGTATGAATAAGTATTTTAGGGTATATAACGACTTAGAAAATACAAAAGTGAATATTTATATCTTCAATCTGATTGGAGGAGATTCCATATGGTGGGAAGACCTCAAGAAATTCAAAGGATGGAAAGAAAGAAAATTGACCTGGAAGCATTTTGTGAAGTACTTTAGAAAAGATTACCTATTGGAGAAGTACTATGATGAGAAAATCAAGGAATTCCATGCGCATAATTTGGGATAACTTACCATGGATGTGTATGCTAAGAGATTCTTGGAGTTGTTGAGGTATGTTCCTTACCTCAAGGACAAGAAAGAAAGAGTGCAATGTTTTCTCAATGGATTTCCACAGTCTTATCAGGATAGAATCAAATTTGATAAGACCAAGTCATTGGAAGACACTATAAGGAAGGCTAAGTGTTTATATTATTAGTATAAGCATAAGAAAGAGAATTCTAAGGATAGGGGAGGAAAGGATAATATTGGATTTCTAAAAACTGGATCCAATCCATTTCCATATAAGAATCAGAAGAAAGGTGCTCAGTTTGGTCAACCGAGTAGAAGTTTGCATCAATAGAACTTTCCATCTCAAAGTGGGAATAAGCTAGTAGAGTAGGAAAGAGAAACAATAGAGGAGCCAAAGAAAGGGCCTTTACAATGTTGGGGTTGTAGAGAAACACGCTTGTTAAGGAATTGTCCTCATATATAGAAAGACAATAAAAGGGTTTACCATGTCCAGGAAGCAGCTATAGTCAATTATGTGGCCAAGAGTGTGTTGAGAATATAGGCAGCTGTGGAAAATCAATAAGAAAACAACCAAGCTTTTGTAGTGGAGATGGAATGTATAATTTCCAAACAAATTGTTTCTATTTTAATTGATCCTGGATCTAACCTTAGTTATATTTCACCTCAAGTTGTCGAAGCATGTTACCTATAGAGAGAGAAACATAAAAAGGCATTGTTGGTTCAGTTAGCCACATGGACAGAGAAGAAGGTGACATAGGTGATAGAATATTATCCATTTGATATGAGTGGACTGTATACTCAAGAATCCATGAATATCCTACCTCTGAGATCATATGATGTGATTTTAGTATGGACTGGTTGGTTGTTCATAAGGAAAAATTAAATTTCTATGAGAAGACCCTAGAGTGTGAAGATAAGGAAGGAAATGAAAAATGTTTGCAAGGCATTCAAAAGACAAGCTCAGTTAGAAAAATATCACCATTACAACTTAATAAGTTTAGTCGTAAAGGGTTACCCATGTATGATATACAAGTTCTTAACTTAGCATAGGGAAAGAAGTAGAAGGTTGAAGGTCATCCTGTGTTGTGGGAATTTAAGGATTTATTTCCTGAGGAGGTTCTTGAATTAACTCCTAATAGAGATCTTTATTTTTCAATATATCTTGTGCCTGGAGTAGTACCGAAATCAAATGTACCCAATTGGATGAGAACACCAAAATTGGTGGAGATTAAGGTACAACTAAAGGAGATGTTGGATAAGGGTTATATCAGACTGAGTGTATCCCCATGGGGAGAACCAACTTTATTTATGAAGAAAAAGGATGGTACCTTGTGCTTTTGTAATAACTATAGGAATTTAAACAAGATGACCATCAAGAACAAGTATCCATTACCCAAGATTGATGATCTTTTTTATCATTTTAGAGGAGCTGCAGTTTTCTTTAAAATTGACTTGATATTAGGATCTCACCAAGTCAGAATTAAGGATGAGCACATCCAAAAAACAACTTTTAGGACAAGGTATAGGTAGTATGAGTTTGTAGTGGTGTCATTCAGGTTTACTAATATAACAACTACCTTTATGTGCTTGATGAATAGTTTTCTCAACAAGTATCTAGATAAGTTTGTCTTGGTATTTGTTGATGACATTTTTGTGTATTCCAAGACTAGAGAAGAGCACAAAGAGAATCTTAGGATGGTGCTACAGGTCATAAGAGAGAACCAATGGTATGCTAAGTTCAACAAGTGTGATTTATTTCAGAATGAAATCCATTATTTAGTCCACATAATCTCAACAGAGGGAGTGGAAGTAGATCCAAATAGTATTAAGGAAATCATTGATTGGACTACCCCTCGAAATGTAATAGAGGTAATACCTTTCATGGGATGATACGGATTTAGGAGAGGAATGAACTAGTTGACAAACTGAATACAATAAACAGAGATATATGAAGAATAACACAGATATCTGGTGAACAATATATTCGATTGAATAATGAAATAGGATGAAACTGTAAAACTACAAAAATGAAACACTTGCTTGAATGGTGATAGCTATCTCTAAGAAGAGATGTTGTTGCTACACGCATCCATCTAAGAAAAATGAATTACAATGAGGCTGCAGAGGCCTTTTTGATATTACTCATGAATTCCAAAACCCTAGACATCCAAAAACCTAACCCTAGGAGGTGAAACATCAAAAGTCATGTGGGCCCCTATGGGTAAGTTGGTACCTCAACTTCCCGGGGTCGTAAATTTTGCATACAACCTCCATTTTAGGCACATGATAGCTCATTGGAAAGGTATTTTAGAGAAATACACATTCTGTTGTCAAAATTTGACTTTGTTTATAGATTGACTGTGGTGAGACAAAAAAACAGTGTTTAGGCCTCCAAAACAGACCTGGAAGTACAACAAGATGTGATGACATGAAAAAATACAAAATAAGCTAATTGGATTAGGTGAGAGGCCACCAATATCCACCTCAAAGATGTGTGGGGCTTCAGACAGCCCCAAAAGTGTAGACCCACAATTACAAAGAAGTACAGAAGAACATGTTAAACTAAAAATGAAAGAGAGGATCCAGTTCGAATAGGTGGGTGGCCACCAATAGCCAATTGGATCAATCCTCCCCCATTAGGAAGCAATGATATCCATTGCGTTGAGTTCCCCCATTAGGTGAGTAAAATTCTGCTGGATTTGGCCTCGGGTGAGCCACTTGTCTTGGTGTAGGAGTTTCCCTGCCTTGACAACCCGATAAAGTTGGATCCTCTACTGGCGAGTTCCCTTGACCTATGTGTCCACTATATAATCATTGGATGCTTGTTCCATGCAGTTGGGGTTGAGCTCTGTGGGTGTTAGTTGTTATGCGATCTTTGAGGTGTCCAATAATGGTGGAAAATATGGTCGAAGGAGGTACACATTGAACATTGGGTGCATGCCAAGGAAGGGTGGAGTGTTTATCTCAAAAGCATTGCTACCCACAACCTTGGTGATAGTGTAAGGGCCATAGCGAAGTGGGCAGAGCTTTTGATGGGGCCCTATGAGACACTCCTTTTGCAAATGTAACTAGGCTTTGTCACCAACCTGAAACTGGTGTGGTACCCTATGTTGATCATGGCATTGCTTGTACTTAGCATTGGATTTCTACAAAATCTCTTGGACTTATTGGCGGATGTGTTGAATCCGCTCAATGAATCTGGTGTCTTTTTCGATCACAATTCGATCATGGGAAGAGTCTTTCTCTATGGTGGGAAGAGGAGGTGCAACATCAATGGGTCCCAAGGGTTGGAATCCCAGCCCCACCTGAAATGGGCTATGGTCGGTGGAGCTATGGAGAGACCTGTCGTAACTGTGATGAACATAGGGGAGACTCTCATCCCATGTATGTGGATGCTTAGGGTTGTACATGTGAAGGATGTGCATAATAATTTGATTGACGACCTTTGTCTGGTCATCTATTTGGGGGTGGAAAGCAATGGATTTTGTGAGCTTGGTGTCCAAGAGTGACCAAAGACTCGACCAAAATGTGTTGAGGAACCTGCTGTCCTGGTTGGAGATGATGGTCTATTGTATCCCAAAGTGGACCCACACTCGTTCAAAGAAGAGCTTGGCAATATTTGTCACTATGATATTCTTCTTGCAGGCTGTGAGGATGGCCATCTTCGAAAACCGATCAACGACCACAAATACACACTCATTTCCTTGCTTGGTGGACGAAAGCCGAGGAATGTAATCCATTGAGATGGATTCCCAAGACTTCTAGGGAGTAGGAAGAGGGGTTTATAGGCCTTTCTTATTGATGGTTGGCTTTGAAATGGCATAGAAAGTGAAAGATATGATATACTTGCTGACGTCCTCTTGAAGTTTTGGCCAATAAAAATGTTTCTACAGAATGACCACAGTTTTCTCCACGCCAAAATTTCCTGTCATCCAACTGTAGTGGGATTCCCAAATCAACTTTGCACGCTCACTTGTAGGAACATAGAGATGGAACAGGTGGCATAATAGTCCATCCTAAATGTGAAAATCGGTGACAGTCGTGCATGTACACAAGAGATGATAGGTGGTGGCGAAGTGCGGATATTGTTGATAAAGTTGGGGCCACTCAGATGCTTTATGTCCATATGAATGGAGCACTGAGGTTAGCGCATTCGCAGGAGTTCGACTGAGGCAGTCATCGACACAATTTGAAATACTTGTCTTATACTTGATTTTGAGATGGAACTGTTGCAGGTAGGTGGACCACTTTTGATGGCAGTCGTTCTGCAATTTCCCTAGTGTATGTATGAACTCCAGAGGCTTGTGATTAGTGTGTATGATCGTCTCCTATCCAAGAATGTAATGTTTCCATTGACAACATGCTTGTACAATGGAATACATTTCCTTGTCATAGGTGGGGTATTTCTGGACAGTATTTGAGAGTCTCTCACTATGGTATGCCACTGTATGACCGTGTTGAGTGAGAATTCTGCCCACAACATAGTTAGATGCATCAGTCTCAATCTCGATTGATTACTGCAGATTGGGAAAGTAGAGTACTAGAGTTGAGCACAAGAGATGATTCAGATAATCGAATGTTCATTGTTGTTGTTTCGCCTACATGAAATTGGTCCTGCCATCACCCTTGGTCACCTGGATGAGGGCCCATGCAATATGGGAGAATCCCAACACGAACCGTCGGTAGAAGTTGGCTAGTCCCAAGAAGATTCTAAGTTCGGTCAGTTTGGTCGGGGCTGGCCAATCACGGGTGACTTGGATATTAACTAGATCAACATGTACCCCATGCTCATCAACAATGTAGCCCAAGTATTGGACCCTGTTCATGCCAAAAGATAATTTTTCCAAGTTGGCATATAGCTTGTGTTGCCGCAAAGTGCTCAAAACCTGTTGAATATGACACATGTGCTCCTCCCATGTTCTACTGAAGATAAGGATGTCATCCAAATATACCACCACAAAGGAGTTGGTGAAGGGTCTTAATACATCATCCATCAACCTCATGAAAGTGGTTGGTGCATTTGCTAAGACAAAGGGCATGACTAGCCATTCGAAGAGACCTTCTTTAGATTTGAAGGTTGTCTTCCATACACAAGTTGGTTCAATGGGAACCTGGTGGTATCTAGAATTTAGGTCAATCTTTCTGAAGAACTTTTCCCCCTTGAGTTGGTCAATAATGTCATCAATCCTTGGAATGCGTTATTGGTTCCTAACTATGATTTTTTTTAAGGCTCTGTAATCAATCCAGAGTCGCCAAGTCCCATCCTTCTTCTACACCACTACAATTGGGCTCCCGCAAGGGGAGGAGATGGGTCTGATGTGCCCCTTTTGAAGAAGCTCTTGGATCTGACATCTGATTTCGTCATTTTCCATCAGCGAGCAATGATAGACTGGTCCATTAGGTAGAGATGCGTTGGGGGTCAGACCAATTGGATGGTTGACTTGGCAGTGTGTCGGTACCCCTGTAGGTGAAGAGAAGATGTCTCTGTATTCTTCCACGATCCCAACCACTTGCTTTTGCTGCAAAGAGAGGCTCTGTGTAGAGACCACAGATGTGGCAATGACCTTCTACTTTTTGTGAGCACGAATCACAAAGAATATGAACTTCCTAGTATGTGATATGAACTTACTACATTTCTTAGAAGAGATTAAAGAAATAGTAGTACATGACACTACCTCTTGTATCCTATACAATTGTCTACCCAAAATAATAATAACACTACAGGGTCTAGAATCATATACAACATGACGCTTCCAAAAATATGGTTGTCCGAAATGAACAACACAAACTTAAAGGGGATAAATATCACACACTACCTCATCTTTGAAACGCTTGATGTCGTAGGGCAGACGACATTTTTGGTTGACACGAAGATCACTTTCTTGGCGAAGCCAACCAATGGTGTAGGGTTGCAGGTGCAGTGTCGTTGGCAGGTCCATCCGCTTGATGACCTCTGCTAAAATCAGGTTCTTCTGAATACCGCTATCGAAAATGAAATGAAGTGGAGCCCCCTTTACCCACATCTGTGAGTGAAAGAGATGTTCCCCTTCCTCTGGTTCTTCTGGTTCTGTTGGTCGGACTTTGGTGGTAGCAACAGTGGTATTGGGTTCAACATCAATAATATGATTCCCTCCTTCAGGATTTGATTCGAAATCAAAATTGACCTCTAACTCAGAAGCCTTCAGTTTGACCATGAGTGACTTCTTGGAGTGGCATTCTTCAGTGTTGTGCCAAGGGATATTATGGTACTCACACCATTTTCCCATGTCCTTATTCATCTTCTCATTGCCCTTCTTGTAATGCGGCTTGGACTAGTTGTCCTGAGGGCGACCATCTCGACTTGGTCCCTTGCTGTGTGGGTTGGGGCCGCCTTTTCCCTGCTTTAGCTGTGAGGGGTTTGTAGATCCAAACTCTCGCCTTTTATACTTATATTTTTGCTCGATCTTGACAGCATATCTATAAGCCATGCCTAATGAGGCGATGTCCAGAAACTCCATTTATGTTTGAATGTATCTATGCAAACAACCACAGTATTTGAGGACCAGATGACGCTCAGAGACTTTGATACCCAATTTGGTGCGCAGGGTATGGAAAATATTGGTGAAATATGGTACTGTCTCATCCCTTTCTTGATGTAGGGTGGTCCATCTGGTGTACTGGTCCTCATAGCTTCCAATAGGGTAGTATTGTTCTTTAATGGAATCCTAGAAGGAATCCCATGTAGGGGCCACTATAAACATTGCATATTACTCTACGGCCCTTTGCTCAGAGTAAGTATCCCACCGGTCTTTAACATGGGGAATGACCTTGAGGAGCGCAAAAGTGATCGTTTCCCTATTGGAAAAATTGTGGACCGAAAAATACCCTTCGAACAGATTCAACCATTTATCTACAACATATGCATCTATCATTCCTTCACATAATGGAATATCAAAATTTACTTGTACCTTGAAGGGGGTTGCATGGCCACTTGATGAAGATGCTTCTCCTATGGGTATTCGTCAAAGGATCTACACAAAGTTTTCCATCATTTCATTCATTTGTCACACAAGGGATTCATCGAGCAACATTTTAATAGGATCTCCTACTCCATCATATTTGTTTTCATCCCGCATGGGTTGTTGTTAGGCTCAGTGTGACGAATATTGCAATGGACCGATTGGTTCGAGTCCCAACTTCTTGTACCCAGATCGTGTCAAGGTCATGCACGAAGAAAAATAAATGAAGAGCAGACCGCTCTAATACCACTGATCTAGATTTAGGAGCGGAACAAAATAATTGACAGAATGAATACAATAAACATAGAGATATGAATAATAACACATATATCCAGTGAACAATATCTTCTATTGAATAATGAAATAGGATGAAAGTGTAAAACTACAGAACTGAAACACTTGCTCAAATGATGGTAGCTATCTTTGAGAAGAGATGTGGTTGCTACAGGCATCCTTCTGAGCATAATGAATTAAAATTATGCTCTAGAGTCCTTTTTGATATACTCATGAATGCCAAAACCATAGACATCCAAAAACCTAACCCTAGGAGGTGAAACATCAAAATTCATGTGTCTCCCTATGGGTAAGTTGGTACCTCAACTTCTCGGGGTCCTAACATTTGCATACGACCTCTGTTTTAGGTGTGTGATATCCCATTGGAAAGGTATTTAAGAGAACTACACATTCTGGCATAAAACTTTGACTCCATCTACAATTTGACTATGGCGAGCCAAAAAAATATTGTTTAGGACTCCAAAACATCTCTGACAGTACAACAAGATGTGTTGACATGAAAACATACAAAATAATCTAGTTGGATTAGGTGAGATGCCACCAATATCCACCTGGAAGATGTGTGGTGCTTCAAACAGTCCCAGAAGTGTAGAACCCATAATTACAAAGAAGTACAGAAGAACGTGTTGAACTAAAAATGGATAAGAGGAGCCAGTTGGAATAAGTGGGTGGCCACCAATATCCAACTGGATTATGGGATTAGATAGGCATTAATAAAGGTTCATAAAGGTATTTTTCAAGAATGGTGATCCCATTACCTCATTACAAAGAAAGGGGAGGAAATGTTTATGGTCAACAAAGTTTGAGGATAACTTCCAACAATTGATTTATGTTTTGACCAATGCCCCTATTTTAAATATCGTAGACCTTGAAAAATATTTCTTGGTTTTGCACTGATGCTTGCAAAGAAGGACTTGATGGAGTACTGATGCAATAAGGGAAAGTGATATGTTACGAGTCAATAACGTTAAATGAGAATGAGAAAAAGTATGTCACCCGTGATCTAGATCTTGCAACAATTGTGGATGCATTAAAGATGTGGAGACATTACTTGCTTGGAAGGAGGTTTTTCTTGATGATAGACCATTTTGGATTAAAATAATTGTTTGACCAGCCATGATTGGATGCTAGATAGGCAAAATGCATGGCCTTGATTAGTGAATTTGATTTTGAGATTAAACACGTAAAAGGAAAGGAGAACAAAGTGTCATATGCACTCAGTCAAAGTGTGAAAACTATATGCTTAGCAACAACAAGTGTTGGAGAGTTTGACATCCAAAAAAGGATTAAAACCCTCTTTCAAGAAGATGAGTTCTTCAATCATGTGAGAAAATGATTTCAACAAGAATCCAAAGAGAATAAATATGAAGGATATCAACTTAAAACTAATGAGTTATTGTTGTATAAAAATAGGTTGTATGTGCCTAATTCAATAGATTTGAGATTCTTGAATATGGATTAATTCCATATGAGACCTTATGTGGGTCACCCTGGTTATGAACATATGGTAACAATAGTGAGGCAGTTGTATTATTAGCCCATAATGAAGCAGGATATTTTTGAATACGTTGGTAATTTTTTAGAGTGTCAACAGGTGAAGGTTGATCACAAACATATTGCATGATTGTTGCAACCTTTACAAATTCCAAAGTGGAAATGGGAAATGATTTCCATGGATTTTATTATTGGTTTTCCAAGGATAGTCAAGAAACATGATGCAATCATGGTTTTGGTAGATAATATTAGAGAGGTAGCTCATTTCATCCCTATTAAATCCAACTTAAATGCCATAGATGTTGCCAACATTTTTATGAAGGACACTTTTAGACTGCATGGTCTTCCTAAGACCATAATCTCAGATAGAGATGCTAAGTTCACTTCATGTTTTTGGAAAATCGTGTTTGCAGGCTTGGGAACGCAGTTGGCGTTTAGCATGTCCTACCATCCTCAAACATATGGTCAGGATAAAAGAGAGAACATTGTTCTAGAATACATGCTAAGGATACATTTTATACATCAACCCAAGAGGTGGGAAGAATATCTACCCATGGTATATTTTTCCTACAACAATGGTTATCAGGAATCATTGAAGATGAGCCCATTTGAGGTTTTGTATGGCAGAAAGTGAAAATTTCCAATTAGTTGGGACAATCCAGTGGATAAGATAACACTTGGACCAGAGTTATTAAAGGAGATGGAAAATGTCATGGTAAAGATTAGGCATAAATTGAAAGTGGCCGAAGATAGACAAAAGAGATATGCAGAATGTAAGAGAATTCATAAAGAGTTCAAGGTGGGAGATCATGTTGTTATACAAATAGGATCGTGGAGAAATAAAATAAAACAAATGTGGAAATAAAACACAGAAGATACACAATACAATAGAGACAAAGATAGACATGGTTCACCTAGTGTGGGCTACGTCCACCAGAGAAATTGTCAGGTCCTTCCTTTATTATTATCAAACAAATGAAGGGATACAACCTACAACACACTCCCTGTAAATTAATCTTCTTTCTCTCACAGCCTCCTCACTCATAATACAATATTGGCAATGATACCAAGCTACAATACATTTCCCTCATAAAAGAGCATTGCCATCTAGGTCAAAAAACCCTAACATAACTTCTACCGTCATATCTGTGACCTCATAATGAACGGTCCAGATTTACTATGAAGTTAAAATATACATTTACAAGGCAGTTTTTCCTTCAAGGGCCCACTTGCCCCCAGACCCCACAGGAGGGGTAACCTCCCCCTGCACTCCCCCACGTGGATGAGTGTACATTCTTCTAGGGTGTAAATTCTTCATGGGGTATAAACATGGCTAAAAAAAAAGACCTCTAAATCAAGAATATAATTAGGCTCCACAACCAACACATGTGTACCTAAGAATAAAACCTAAAAGAATTTCCTTAAGGATGGGAACATGTGCTAAGTTAGCACCTTGCTACTGTGGACCTTTCAAAGTCCTGGAAAGAGTGGGACCAAAAGCATACAGACTTGCATTACCACTTAGTGTTAGAGATCATAATGTGTTCCATGTATATTTATTAAAGAAATACATTCATGATTTTAATCATGTCATTGATTGGAATATGATATAGGTGGAACCAGAGGGATAATTCTAGCCATAACCTCAATGCATCGTGGACAAGAGAGAAATAATTCTCCAGAACTGAGCAATTGTGCAGGTCAAGGTACAATGGAAACACATTGGAGCATATGTTACCCATGATTTTGGTCCTCATGATGATGTATAAATGATGGTGTACTCAGGCTCTTCATAAGAACTTTTACCTGAGAAAAGTTACTTTCTCCTCTTTCCAGAAAACTCACTTTTGGAGACTGTTCGCAGGCTGCCTATATTTTTGCCTGCGAGAATGCATGATTCTTGCAGGCTGCCTTAAGCCAGAGTGCGAGATGTTCGCACTGTGCTCAACTACTAGGGTGCGAACCCTCTCTAAAGCAAGGAAAAAGATGAAATTCTTGAGGTTTCTAGAAGGAATCTTTGAGAAGGATGAGATGGCGTTCGAGTGGTTATCCTAATACTGGATTTCCTGATATTTTGGGATCATTCTTATCTAAGTAACTAATCCATTCTCTCCTATATATTGAGGGAATTCTAATGGAAAAGGTTAAGCATAAGAATTCAAGAAAGATTCATTGGAGAATTAGTGAAGGACTGTGTGATGGATTGAAGCTACAGAAGCCTAGAGACTACAGCCATCCAAGGAGCCGATCTTCTTCATGCAAGTGAGAAAGTGTGTGTGTCGGAGCTAGGAGCCATCGAAAGGAGGTTTACAAACATCAAGGCTCAGGTTGTAAATTTCACTTTCCATTAATATGATACAGTAATATGTCCCTTTCCCATAAAGTTGATGTCTCTTTATTGTATAACTCCTTCATCATATACATAGATTAGCTATTGAATATATTGTTCTTCCTTTACTCCTTTTGGTTTGTGTTGTCTTGGTATTTACGGCGCAAGAACATTGGAGCGAAGCAGGAGCAACAAAGACCAATGAAAGCGATTACCAGGTATGTCCCTCGTTCTTGCCTCTATTTAATTCAATAGTAAAAATCTAGGGAAAGAGTATTATTTTGTCTTGATTTGTTCTAGATCCGGGTGGATCTAGGGACATCGGTTTGTGTCCGCACTTATGGATTTATCCTATAACAACATATGAGGCTACTTGAGAACTGGAGGATGCCATGAGATTGGCATACCCATTTTTGTTTCCTGTATAGTTGTGTGTGTGTGTGTGTGTATGTGTGTTTGTGTGGTGTTTTAAACACTTAGGACAATATTTATTTATGGGGGAGGGGAATGTAACACCCTGTTTCACCCCATGACTGTAATTATGCTAACACTTCATATAATGTGATTATTAAGCATGTATTCATGTTTTTATTAATAGAATACATCAGACAACTGACTAAGAAAGAAAATACTTGAGTATTGGCCATGATATCACAAGTGGGATTGGTAAGGTGGGATGGTGAGGTGGATCAATGAGGTGGAATGGAGAGGTTTCTATGAAGAAATTTGGAATCTCTCCCAACATTCCAACCTACATATGAAAGCCATTAATACACACCTGCCAGCATACTTGAAGCTCCATGGAGCCACATGAGGAGTTATGAAGGAACATAATTGTTGGTTGAGGTAGATAATATTACTGACAAAACTGATGTCTTGAAGAGGCAAGGGTCAACTAAAAATATGACAAAACTGAATTCTCGGGATTTATCCTTCAACATTCAAATCTCTAACTGGAGGTTATGTATGACAGAAGCCACATGAATCCCAAGGGAATTGTGGAAGAAGAGACCAAAGGTGGAAAAATTGTGAGGGACACACACGCAAGAAGAAGGATGATGCACAGAGGAAGGAATACGGGGAGACACATAAGATATGCAGAGAAAAGATCATGAAGAAAAGAAGAGGAGAACAATCTGAGGAAGAACAAGTGATTTGCAAACTCACAAACAGATGGTGCAGTGAACAGATTTGCTCACTGGTGCAGATATGAATGATAGAAGAGATTGGAAAGTTTTTCTTGAAGAAAATAGAAATATTGTCCAAAGTATTGATGATCAACTTGGAATAGAGAAAACCTAGATCCATACTGGAGCTACAAAGGATTTCATCTTGGTACCTATAGGAAATAAACTAGCTTCAATAAGGGAGGTTTGTAAGGGACTGTATTGCAAAGAAGGGAATCCTTATGTAGAGTAAATCCAATTGGGATGGTACTTGATAAACTTGTGGAATTCTTGATCCCAGTGGGAAGAGGGAAACTTGTACTAGTGCTAGTGGAGGAAGGAGAGTAATCTTCCTGGATCATTCTAAATCTAATAACTAGTTAAATTAATCCCCTTGCAGTATCATGGCTTGGTACGGGGGTGGTGTGTTGGAGGAAGGCACTCTGTAGCATAGCCTCGGGTTGGGAGGAAATGCATCCTCTCTCAGTCAAATGGTTATTGATATTTCCCTGAATAGATAAGTGTTTAAATTGACTTGTTTTATGTATGTTTAATGATGTGAACATGTGGATTTCTTATTAAAATGGAATATGCTTGTTTGTTTTCACTATTAATCTAATATCTCATGAAACTAAGTAAAAAATGTATGGGTAGTATGTAACCTAGTGATTCTTTCAAATCTAGAGAGGAAACTTTGAAATATATGGACAAAATCTTCATTTGGAAGGTGACAAGAGTTCCCTGGTGTGAGAAAATCCCCTGTAATGGTTAAGGAACATTAAAACCTATAAAATTTACCTGATTTAAGTGGAAGGGTTGTTGTAAGTTTTAAACATGTGAAGTAAAGAAATTCATACAGATTCTTAAGAAAAACATAAATTAATCAATGGCTCATACACACAGTACACAAATATTTACGTTGGAAACCCTTAACCATGAGAAAACCAACCTTCCTTGGTGCCACACCTTTCAACTATTCATTGTATTAATTTCACCATTCACAATACAATATATACAATATTTTAGGTATTTTGTAGCTACCCAAACACTAATCCCTTAATCCAGGATTAATTTAGAATATCGCTAAAAATAGAAAAATCCACTAAAATAGCAAAAACCACCGAAAAAAAAAAATTGGGCGCTGCCCCGACTGCTTCATGTAAACAAGGAGGGCGAATCATGGCCCTCCCTGGGACCCCCCCAGAAAAGTGCCTAATGCACACAACAAAAAAAACAAAGGAATTTGGGATCGTTAGACGCAATTGTTGAATTTGATGCACCTAAACACACACATGCAAATAATATAACACATACCCAACATTCTCCTACTTGTTGTTTTGTTTGCATACAAGGGTTCACAGGATTACATAGTCAACAATCCAGGGAAACAATGCCTATTGTTCCTCTACACCAGGAGAACTTCTCTGTGCTCACAAACTTTGTCAATGAATCTGGAACATTCTTCAAAGTGTCAGCCTTTTCCAGCAACACCTTCTTTTCTTCAACAATGTCTCTCACAAAGTGATATTGAACATCAATATTCTTTTTCTTTGAATGATATGTAGGGTTCTTTGCCAGGAAGATTGCACTCTTACTGTCACAATATAATCTCACTGCTTGTTGTACCAACCCAATACCTGAAGACAATATCTGTAACCATACTTCTTCCTTGCTTGCATGAGTGATTGCCATGTCTTCAGCTTCTGTAGTTGAGAGTGCCACTACAACCTGCCTTTTTCTCATCCAACTGATTTCTCCTCCAAATAGGTTAAACACATACCCACTTGTAGATCTTCTGCGATCTATATCTCCAACCCAATATGCATCAACAAACCCATGTATGTCAAACACGCTATCAAATACTGGTCTTCCTTGGTAGAACAATCCATAACTGGTAGTGCCACACAAATAATTGAAGACCTTATTTACTATTGTCCAACACTCTTTCCCTAGTTTTTACATATACCTTCTCAAAACTCCCACTGCATGTGTAATTTTTGGTCTATTACAGTCCATTGCATACATCCAACTACCAACTGCACTGGCATACGAAACATGGGACATGTCGTCTTCTTCTTCCTATGTCTTGGGACACTGATATGCAGATAAATTTACACCTATAGGAATAGGAACCTTGACCGGTTTACTTCCATGCATATTAAACCTCTGCAATATCGTCTGAACATATTTTCTCTGATTCAACCAGAGTTTCTTGTTTGCACGATCTCTTTTAATCTCCATTCCCATAATGAAGTTAGAAGCACCGAGATCCTTCATGACAAATTTGGAGGATAGATGTGATTTCACCTTCTTGATAATATCCATGTTATTTCCTACCAGCAACATGTTATCAGCATACAACACTATAGAAATGAAGTGATTACCAACTCGCTTGGAATATACAGAGTGATCATATCTGCTTCTCACAAATCCCAATCCAAGGATGCATGTTTCAAAATTTTGGTACCACATCCTAGGTGATTGCTTCAGACCATATAGTGATTTCTTTAGCTTACAAACCAACTATTTCTTTCTCTTCACTACAAATCCCTCTGGCTTCGTCATGTAGATTTCTTCTTCCAAATCCCCATGTACGAATGTTGTCCTCACATCCATCTTTTCCACTTCAAGATCAAAAGCAACAAAAATAGATAAAATAAATATAATAGAAGTTAACTTGGAAACATGAGAAAAAATCTCACCAAAGTCAATTCCCTCTACCTGGAAATAACCTTTTGCTACTAACCGAGCTTTGCATTTCTCCACTTTTCCTTCTGCATTAAACTTCTTCTTAAACAAAAATTTTCTACCAACATACTTTCTTCCAGATGGCAACTGAACTAGATCCCATGCCTCATTCTTATCCAAGGAATCCATTGCTTCAACCATGGCCTTCTTCCAGAGTTTATCGTCCTTTGAATTCACTGCTTCCCTGACAGTTATGGGATCATCATCAGTAATAGATAAAGCAAAATTAGAACAAAAATTAGGTGGACTATACCTTTCTGGTTGCCTTCTTTCCTTCACTGATCTCCTCAATACCGGGGTATGAGATTCTTCTTCTTCTGCTTCATATTCTTCAGTTGATTCAAATTTTGCATCATCCAACTCAAAATCTATTTTCTTAGGTTCTTCTTTCCTTGGTAGGATTTCCTGTTTGGGAACATCTTTCACCTCTCTAAAAACAACATCCCGATTGTAAACAATCTTCTTAGTTTCTGGGTTCCAAAGGTTGTAACCTTTCACACCATCTTTATAACCAATAAAGATACACTTTTCAACTTTATTATCCAACTAACTCCTATTTTCCTTTGGAACATGTACATAAGCATCACAACCAAACACTCTAAGATGTTCAAGAGAGGGATTCTTACCAGTATGTACCTCGTGTGGAGTTTTATCATCCAACGTTGATGAGCATGATCGATTGACCAGGTAACATGTTGTACCCAATTCCTCTGCCCATAATTCCTGTCCTAACTCAGTACCACTAAGCATGCTCCTTGATTTTTCCATCAGTCTCATGTTCATCCTTTCTACAACTCCATTCTGCTGAGGTGTGTATGGAGTAGTCTTCTTCCTTTCTATACTACACTTCTTACATAATTCTTCGAATTCATTTCCACAGAATTCTCCACCATTATCTGTCCTCAATACCTTTATTTTCTTCTCTGTCTGATTTTATACCAGAGCCTTAAACTCTTTAAATTTATCAAATACCTCATATTTATTTCTAAGAAAATAAATCCATGTGTTCCTTGAGAAATCATCTATGAATGAAACATAATACACAGATTTACCTAGTGATGGAACATGCATAGATCCAAACACATTATTGTGTATCAACTCTAAGATCCCCTTTTCTCTTGTAGCACTAGATGGGAATCTTAATCGATTATGTTTACCATGTATGCAATGTTCATAGAAATAAAAATCTAGAGTGCAATTAGACATACCTTTAACCATGCCTTTACCGTGTAGTGTTTGAAGGCCCTTTTCTCCAATATGACCCATTCTTTGATGCCATAGCATGATCTTCTTTCCGGGGACAATATTGGTCTTGTATTATTTAATTCTATATTCAGGGACAACAAAACTGTTACACCGATTAGTATAAGTGCTTCCCAACAACTTGTACATAGTTCCACACCGAACTCCCTTTATCAACACCATTGCTCCTCGTACCATATTGCAAGTGCCCTTTCCCAATACAGTATCCACACCTGCATCATCCAACTTGCTTACAGATATTATGCTCTTGGATGGCTTTGGAATGTGTAGAACCCCAGGGAGAGTTCTAATCCTTCCATCTTTTAGCAACAACTTAACCCTTCCACATCCGATGATTTTGGTTGTTGACTCACCTCCTAGGAATACATCACCACCATCGTATTTTTCATATTCATGGAACCACTCCCTATGAGGAGTCATATGATATGATGCACCTGAGTTGATCAACCATACACCACGGTCTGCATGTGTACCTATAGATGCTAGGTAAACATCACCTCCTTCTTCAGTGGAGGTTTTCACCTCTTTGGAAGAGGCATTATCAGATCCCTTTGGTTTATCAAACTTCTTAGACTTGCAATCTTTCTTATAATTCTCTGCTTTACAACACTTCTATCATTTCCTCAAAGATTTTCTTGGAGACTTATATGTACCTTTAGATTTATATCTCCCCCCTAAAGACTTACCAGGATTCCTATCTTGGGTAAAGACTCTTACAAATAAATCATATGTTCTATGACCATCCATGCTTTTTTACCTCATCTCTTCACATAACAAGGATGCAACTACATCCTCATACTTCAATGTAGATTGAGTCATACTACCAATTGCTACAACCAGATTATCCCAAGATTCCAACAAATAACATAACAAAGTAATACACTTATCTCCTTCTACAATCGTAATATTAACAGAGACAAGTTGACTTACAAGAGTATTGAAGGAATTTAGATGTTCTATCACAGAATCTCCATCTTTCATCCTAAGATGATACAACTTCTTTCGAAGAAACAACTTGTTTACGAGGGACTTTGATTGATACAAATTCCCTAACTTATCGCATAGTTTCGTGGATGTAGATTCTCCTGAGACATTCAACAACACCGAATCTTCCGGGAAGAGTCAAATAGTAACTCCTTGATCTTCTATCCAACTTCTCCCAATTTTCCTTCGACATACCAGTAGGTTGTGTGCTAGTAGTTTGTGTACTAGTAGTTTTTGTACTAGTAGTCTATGTGCCAGTAGGATGTGTGCCAATAGGTTGTGTACCAAGATCCACAATGATCCATTGTTCTTTGTTTACAATAAGGTCCTCCATCTTGAGCTTCCATAGCTCAATTTTTTTACTATTGACCTTCTCTATCTTGATTCTAGAAGAGATCACCATTCCTCTTTCTACACTCGAATCACCATTGCAAAAGCTCCTATTGAACCTAGGTTTATCACAGACCCAAGATAAACTTGATCTATCAAGATCAAGCCAAATCATCAACAACAAAGGCGTCCCCCTGAAGCCAAAAACGATCTTTGATACCACATGTAAGTTTTAAACCTGTGAAGTAAATCAATGCATACAAATTCTTAAGAAAAACATAAATTAATCAATGACTCATACACACAATACATAGATATTTATGTTGGAAGCCCTTAACCGGGAGAAAACAAGCCTTCCTTGGTGTCGCACCTTTCAACTCTTCATTGTATTAATTTCACCATTCACAATACAATATATCCAATATTTTAGGTATTTCGTAGCTACCAAAAACCTAATCCCTTAATCCGGGATTAATTTAGAAAACTGCTAAAAATAGCAAAATCCGCTAAAATAGCAAAAGTCGCCCCCCCAAAAAAAATGGGGGCGCTACCCCAAATGCTGCATGTAACCAAGGGGGGGAAATCCTGGCCCCCCCTGGGACCCCCCCAAAGAAAGCGCCTGGTGCACACGATACAAATATCGAAGGAAGTTGGGATCATTAGATGCAATTGTCGAATCTGACGCACCCACACACACACATGCAAAGAATATAACACATACCCAATAGTTGCAAGATATGCTAAACATTAGCCCAGATGAAGTAAGAACTCTTAGTCGGTTCAAGAGTAAAATCACAGAGCTCTTAAGATTCTAGTAGAGTATTGGAAAATAATTAGAAGAAACCTTAAAATGTCTAAGTTTGGATTGAGACTATTACCTTGAATAAAATTGACATTTTAATTTGGGATCATTCGCAATGGTTGTTTCAACGTAGCAAGTATATTTGGAATGTTGGTTGGGTGGTACTACCATCAGAGTGACCAAGAGAGGGATTTTAATAGGACTCCAATGAGGGAGACTTTGATTCAATACAGACCATTGATCTATTGGAGAGTGGTCGTGGTGTGTTGTGGACTATTGGATCTAGTTACTAGTGTATCAGAATAAGGGTCGTCAGAGGTCTGGAAGAAGGACTAAGACAGGAGTTGGATGACTTGGGAGTCTGAGGACCATCGATATTTCAGAGGACATTTCATGAGATATCATCCATTGAATGTAGAATGGGCTGATCTAAGGAGATTGGCCTTAGGACCTTGATTTTCACATGAGTATGACCTTCGATTTTGTTTAGACCATTAGATGGCATGAGTCAGGAACATTGGATTCATTATAGCACGTGTCATCAGAGTGGTCTTAAACGTTGAATTGAAAAGGATTTGATGGTGAAGACTCCAAGAATGAGAATGAGTCATCGATCGGGAAGAGGGTACCAGGAAACAACAGTTGTAGATATGTCATGGGTCCCACCTATCCATAAAATGTTACCAAATGAAGAGGGAAATAACTGCGGGGTAAATTGAGGCACTGATGAAATCAAGTCCATCAATCCCTGCTTATGAGGATCATTGGATCTACCACCACGATCCATCAGAGAGTGCTCGTCGGAGTAGAATCTAGTTAGATACACAGTTTACTCTGACAAGAGAGAGTGTGAGATGCTCCAGTTCATGAATTTGGGGTCGAGAAAAGATTGTAACTGTTCAATTGTGAATATCCAGGTTCTCAGGTGTTTTCAACAGCCCGAGAAAGTAAAAATAGTTGGGACATGACATCGAATGAGGGGATTTTCGTGAAGCTCCACACGTATTATTTTAGAGAAGAGGAAATTTTTTAAAATCCCACCAACCTAAGAGTGAATTAGGGGGTTGGATGTGTTACAACTTGCATGAGCTAGTTTACTCTACTTTTGATGCATGAGCTAGTTCACTGTAATTTGCATGCATGTGTTAGTTCACTCCACTTTGCATGCATGAGCTAGTTCACTCTACCTCACATGCATGAGCTAGTTTACTATCCTTTGCATGCATGATCTAGTTCAATCCACTTTGCATGCATGATTTAGTTTACTTTACATTGCATGCATGATCTAATTCACTCCACTTTGCATGCAGGATCTAGTTCACTCCACTTTGCATGTAGTTAAGCCTATAATAGTTCCATGACTAGTTCTTATATATTACATTCTATTGCATTGTATTGTATGGATTATTCATTCATCCTTAGATGATTATTATTGTTTCAAAGGTTAATGATAATTGAGATTGATTTATTATTCTCTTGTATTTTCTTCTTCTTAATTGATATTGTATCACTTTTCAATTAGATTCTAGATCTTGTAGGTGTGAAACAATTTATACATGGTATCAGAGCTTGATCAATCCTTACACTCATACCACCACGCAGGAGCATGGATGGTTTATGGGGCCTTAGCCATCATCAAATACTAAAAAAAATTGTATTAGGATATTATTGAATCTTCTTTAGATCAAGATCCTTGAACAGGTACTCGGATCAACATGTAGGAACTTTGTAAAGGGTATTTTGCCTTTCAGTGGGATACAAGTAGGTTTTTTGCACTCGAGATGTGTATTAAAGCATAAACATGGTCAAAAGGGAAACAATGTTCCTAAGCTCTAATCGAACATTCCCAAGATTAAGCATAATGAACAACACCTAGAAACCATGACAAGCACCCTCTATAGGGAGTATGTAACATTTGAGTTGAGTATGGGTGTCATTGTGAGGTTTTTGGCATCATGGATGAGGCTTGGGTATGTGACCATAATTGGGGGATGAAAACAATATCTTGTGGCCCTAAACCTTGCTTCTCATGATCAAGCACCATGGATGAGTCCTCAAACCTCCATATCAGACATATGTTGGCTAGCAATCACCTCCTAGGGTGTTATGAGAACCATCACTAGGTTAGTTGTCCACCAAGAATGCATTTACAAGTACAACCAAGGTCACAGGAGGAAAATAATGGGAATTATTCCCTACATGAAACTTGTCACACTCAATCTCCATAAACGACACTTATTACTCACAAGGATTCTAAGGCTAAGGTGTTGAATGCATCTTCAAATGACCACATAAGACCCTTTTATGTTTTCTTTGGCTTGTTAGAGGGATATGGGGACCATGATTAAGCCACAACACACACCCTAAACAAGAATGTGTCATGGACACACACCATGAATCATTCTTGGGGCCATGGTTGGGGTTCTTAGCATTTGAGAGTGATATGGGTGCCATGAGTAGGTTTTGTGCACTAGAAAGGGGCTTTGAGGTATAATCATGGTCGTGAGGGAGGGAAAAAGGGTGTTAATATCTAAGGGGAGGAAAACAATTTGGCCTTAGTTCCTAAACATTGTTTCTAAGGTTAAATCACCATGAAAAAAATCCAAAAATCATAACACAAACCCTCGTTAGGAGGTATTTTCCATCAAAGTTGGATATCGATGCCATTAGGATCTTTTTTTTTCATCAAGGATGGATTGCAAGGCCTTGAACATGGTGAAGGAAGGAAAACAAGTTCCTTGGGATATTGTTGAATCTTCTCAGGCTCAAGAGACTTGAATGAGTACTTGAACCAACACATCAGTCCTTTGTATGGGTTCTTTGTAGGCCTTCAAGTGAGATACAAGTTCCATGAGTAGGTTTTGGATACTAGAAATGGGGTTTGGATTCCTAAACACAGTAAAGGAAGTAAACAAGGTCCTTAAGCCCTAATTGAACCTTTTTCAACTCAAGTGCTATGAACAAAACCTAGACATAGTGACATGAGTCCTAATTAAGGGGTGTTTTCCCTAGGAGTTGGATATGAGTGCCATTAAAATGTTTCATGCATTGTAGTTGGATCTTGAGTCCTTGACTATAATCATGGTAGGGAAACGACATCATTTGGCCCTTGACATTGGTTGGCAAAGGAAAAAAACAACCTTGGGACCTAAACATAACGTGTCTGGCCCAAGCAGCATTAACACATCCTTAGACAACCACATAGGATAACATATGGTTTGTAAGACCTTGACCATTATCAATGACTAAAACCAAGTTTCTTTGGATCTTATTGAATCTTCTCAAGATGAAGATCCTTGAACAATACTTGAACCAACATGCATGAACTTTGTAAGGGGTCTTTGGCCTCTGAGTGGATACAATAACTATGAGTAGGTCTGTGCACTAGAAATGTGTGTTAAGGAATAAACATGGACTAGGGGGAAATAATGACCTTAATCCCTAATTAGACCTTCCCGAGTTCAAGGACCATGAACAACATGTAGGAAAAATGAGATGAGCCCTCTCCAAGTTTTATTTTACATCTAAGTTGAATATGGGTTTCGTTATGAGGTATTAAGTTCCTGGCCGTAGTTAGGGGAGGGAAACAAGAGAATTTTTTCCTAAACCTTTCTTCTCAATCTCAAGCATCATGGACAAATCGTTGAACTACCACAATTAGTTTAATTTTGCATCATGATTAGGTTAGTTATGCACCGTGAATGGATCTATAAGTCTAACCAAGGTAATAGGATGAAAACAATGACATTTTCCCTAATTGATGCTTCTTGATCTCAATCACCATGAAAAACACCTACAATCCACAAAAAATTACATCTCTTGGGATTTTTTTGATTATCAGTGGTTTACCAAGGGATAATAGGATGTTTTTACTGATAATAATGGGTCTTTCCATCTCGATAATGGTCAAAGAAGTATAACAAGGTCCTTTAAAATTTAACAAAGTTTTTTTCCCTCAATTATGGTGAAAGATGCATTGAAACACCACATAAGACATTTCTATGTGATATTTGGCCTCTAAGTGGGATATGGTTGTCATTAATTGGTTTTGGGTAGTAGTGATGGGTCTAGGGGCCTACAACATGGTTAAAAAGAAAAACAAATGACCTTACATAGCAAAATGAAGCTTTTAGGCCTTAAGCACCATGAACAAGGCCTCCAACCATGACACATGCCCTCTATTTGGGGTTTTTGACCCCCCAAGTGGTATTCAAGGTGACATTATGTGGTTTTTCACAAACTAGATGAGCCTAGGACCCTAACTATGGTCGAGAGAGAAAAATAGGTCCTAATGCTAAGATTTCCTTTTGAAACATGTAAAGGTTAGGGGAGTTTTTCATAGTTATGTATTTATGTAATAAAAACGAGTGCATGTTATTTCTTGTTATTTCCTATTTTCCTCTAGGTGTTGGATAAGTTGGTTATTTGGACTACATAAACAAAAAAAATCCATTTTTGAGCTCCTCAATCTTATTCATCACTGATGAAGCTGCTCACACACAAAGCTCTCTCTCTCTCTCTCTCTCTCTCTCTCTCTCTCTCTCTATATATATATATATATAATAAGTTTAAAATACATGGGCCTTTTATTTCTAGAGTAGTTTTTGGTTGTCTCACTCATTTAGAAAACAAATTATAAGGTGAACTTGAATTTATTAATTTTAAAAATATATAAAATTAATATTAAAAAAAATGGAAAAATAGTCTTAAAGTAAACATATGCATTATAATTTAGAGGAAAAGTATCATACTACTATTAAAAGTAATCCACATTTCCATTACCACTAAACTAAATGAAGACATTATACAAAAACATATCTCATTGTCATCAAAACTAAAAAATTGTAAATAAAAAACTTTAATAGTATTATAATTTTCAAAAGAAAAAAAATCTATAATTGACTCTTTTGCATTTTTCTGTTTGATTTGCCAGAAATCAGGGCAGGAATGATTGGATAATCCATTTTTTCAGCACACTAAATCCATTTATGCATTCAGAAATACAATTTAAACAAAAAAAAACAACAATTTCATTTATACATTCATAAATACAATTTAAACAACAAACAATAACAATTTTGTTGAGATTTACATAGCCAAAAAAACAAAAGGTAAGACCTTAAAAAATAACACCAAATTTACACTTAAATAATCTGAAAAATCTAATAAAAAATATACATTCAAAATATTTCATATCATTATTCTTTAAAATCTAATAAAAAAATACACATTCAAAATATTTCATATCATTGTTCTAGGCTAAATTTGAAAAGGCAAAATTCAGTTCCCCATGTATCCATTCCATAAAGAACATATCCACTACCTTCACCTTCTATGAAGTCCATGTAATTTTCATAAAAAAGTTATCCACTACCTTCACCTACTATGGAGTCCATGTAATTTGTTAGATCTTCTATAACTTATTGTCTGTCTTATGATTTTCTAAATTTTATATTAATATTGAATTGTTATAAATTCTTAATTTTTGAAGTGCTTTTTTAGATTTAAATAACTTTGAGCAAAGGACATATTATTATAGTAAATATTTGAAGGCATTGCCACTTCTTCTGCCACTGGTAACTCTTCCAATCCAGAGATAAAAAAAAGCAAGTGAAAACATTTTTCGAAAGAAGGAAATACCCTTCTACCCCAAATTCTTTGGGAAGCTTCCTTAACATAGGACAATCAATAATCTCTAATTTTCTCAAACTCTTAAGTTTATGCATATCTGAAAGGTGAGAGTATTCTCAACTTTGACATGTTACTCATGTCACCCGGCAGATTTGACATATCTGTGATTATCAAAGATAAAGTCTCCATTTCGATCATAAACCCTAATGTTCCATCGCTAACAATTTTCCCATTATTTTGTAGTGTCGATCTTTTTAAATTAGGAAGCCGTCATTAAAGTAAAGGAAAATGCTCAGTACATTTAATAAAATTGTTAAAAATATTAATTTTGATTGCTACATTGGATTTCAAATCTCTATTCTGCTATTCTGCCCCAATACAGTGACCGTTCAACCGTGTGAGATGAACCCGCAGCTGGAAGCAACCAAGAAAGCCGGCGTCCACTATTCTACCACGTCTCGTGGTTTTCAGGGAGTAAAAGTAATGAATATCTGTGATATCCGTGCAACGTAAATATCCTTTGAAATTTCTCTTATACTCACGCTTACCGTTAAAAGGAAAGCCAAGACAGGAAAAACCTATAACCCAAAATAAACCAACAACAAGAAACAAAATTTCACCAAACAAAACCCATAATACAAAATAAACCCACAACCAGAAACAACTTAGAAAACTAGGGTGCACTATTTTGCCAAGTCTCTTAGTTGTAAGGGCAATCAATATCCAGCCTGTTATCCAACAACATTGAATGCTTCAACTCAACAACATTGAATGTTGTAGCAGGTGGTATATAGACGATTAGATCAAAATTGTTTTCAGATGCCAACGACCTATACTCTAAGTCACTTATGACAACATTCAATGCTGCATAGCAAATTGAATATTGACCACCTATTATGAGGAAGTGAAATTAATGAATGCATATGATTTCCGATATCCGTGCTGTCAGTGAAACGTAAATATAGTTGAAATTTCTGTTCTATTCACTCCTACCGCTAAAAGGAAAGCCAAGCCATCCGTGTTTTCGGTGCAACGTAAATATCCTTGAAATTTCTGTTCTACTCACTCTTACCGCTGATTTCCTGGTGTTTGTTTTTATTTTTATTTTATCTTTTAAGTGACATTTTTATTTACTGTTTTTCTAAATGAATTTTCTTATTTCTAAACGATTTTTCTTCTCTCATTTTCTTGGTCGTTTTCTAAATGACTTTTCTTAATGTAATTTAATGTGTTTCTAAATACATACATTTTTCTTGTGTAATTTTTTCAGTCTTTTTAATTTTCTTTTGTTCATTTAAATGGTATTTCTTTTTTTTTTTTCCTTTTTTCAGTCTTTGTTTTTATTTTTCTTTTGTTCATTTAAATGGTATTTCCTCCTCTTTTTTTTTGATTTTATTTTAATTTTGAGAAAAAATAAAATAAAATAAAGAAAAATAATTCACAAAACTCTCACTATCTTGCTTTTGTGAAGAATAGATAAGATTGAAAAATAATAATGTAAAGAAAACAAATCTCTTAATTAGACAAAAGAAAATCTCATTTAACAACATAGAAGAAAAAATAAAAATAGTAAATATTTTTTTTTTAATTTAAGGAAACAAAAAAAAATTCATTTAACAAAATAGAAGAAAAATAAAAACAGTATATATATATTTTTTTAATTTAATAAGACACAAAAAAAACTAGTAGAAACGAGTCATATTGTTTTAAAAAATCATTTAATATAATAGAAGGGAAATAAAGCAAAAAGAAGAAAAAAGAAATGAACATAATAGAAATTTCTATGATATTTACATTGAAGTGACAATATACATAGAACACTCATGCATGAATTGTATTCCATGACAAATAAGAAATGTGATTTAGACTTGCGTTTCTTTGGTTGCGTTTAGTTGAATTACCTGCTATAAAATGTCGTATACATATAGATCATATGTTGCTCACAAGGTCGCCATAGAAGGAAATCAACCCATCACAACTAATATTCAAGCTTATCATCACCTTGAGAGGTAAAAAAATTGTTCATTCTTAGAGTTTTTCTACTATCTAGATATTTCAACTAAAATGATAGTCTTTCATGAGCTATAGCAAATAAGGTAAGACCAAAATTGTGTACTAAGATAAGAACACAATTATTCATGATGCAGAACCTATCCTTGTTGAGTAGAATTTCCCATTGGGAGAGGAAGAGGGGAGAATAACATAATGGCGTCATGAGTAGTCATCCATGGAACCAGTCGTTGAAGATTTGTGCCAACTTGTAGCTCCACAAGTAAGAAAATTCATTGATTGGGTTGCTCAATGTTGAATTTCAAGTCTGGGATCTCACTGCACATTTCAAAAACAAGACCTAGCAAAGAATCTCTGGAATAGGACTTAAAAGGAGTCGAAGGCTCTTATTGTGGAGCTTCTAGGCTAGTGGAAGGGGAGCTGACAAGAAAGAAATTATCTTGATTATCTGTGTAGCATCCCCAAACTCCTGTTGGGCAATGCCACACAAAATTTTGAACTATGATACATTTTAATTAAATAAATTTCTATGCAAGTGCACATATTAATGAAAAATAATAACAACTATATACAAATACATCATACACATAATTTACCCATAAGAATAAATGAATAAATATTAACATAACACATAAATTAACACACAATAGACACTTATATTTAGTAAAACGATCACCAACTGCGTCCAGACCTTCCATATTCCTCCTAGCCTTAGATCACACCGCTCATAAACTCTCAACAATGGCTCACCCCCGAGCTGGGGCTAAAACTCCACCTAGATAAATGATTTCTAACCAGGATAAGGTCTCTCTAACATCATACAAACTCAAACACAAGTTTCAACTCAAACTAACAACCTACAGTCCCAAATTCCCCACATGCATGTCCCACCCCAGGAAGTGTGCCCCTTCTATGCTCGACAGTCCTTCGACTACCCCAATTCCCTTCTGGGGCTTCAACAACAGGCCTAACAGAAAGTCTCAGAGCCATGTAGCTGCAACTTAGCACCTTGGGAATCAATTCCCAGGAGTTCTCTCACCTGGAGAGAATGCTCACGGGCCTGAGAACCCTCTTCTTCAATGTCCTACGATCCTGACAACCCGCTTATTCAATGTCTTATGGGCCTAAGAACCTACCTCTTCCGTCCAACTCCAAATCTAACCATGGTCCTCGTACAGGTACATGTATGGGTACTAGCATCATGAAGGTCCAAATGACAGTAGCATAGAGGTAGTGAGGTGTGAATGATAATGGGGAGATCAATCAAATGAACTAAATTCCCCTAATTATATTTGCATGTTCCCAACTTGACAGTTGTCACGTTGGGAACTAGATTGGATCCACATGGATTCCCTCACAAGGTGATACGTTTCTCAACATAAGGACTTAGGATATATTTAAATATCCATAATTTATACTTTATACATTTTTGGGAATATTAATAAAATATTCCTTTTGGCTTAAGCCCCCTAGCTTAGCCCCTTTTCGCCAGACTCTTATCCCCCCTTTCCCATTCAGGTGGAGTTTATCCCCTCATAATCTTTTACATGGTTGGTCTACATAAATGATGTTTTTTCATTAAAACTCAATGTGATTGCATTTTACAAAAGTAGGCTCGTTGGTCTTTCAGCTTCTAGCTCACTAGCCCAATAACCATACAGGCACTCTGGCCCCAAAGTATCCTGGCTCATAATCCTATATGTACAATTACATTTACATTTACAATGGGGTTCAACCTAGGGGTATTACATTCCCCTCCCCCTTATTTATGCACTGTCCTCAGTGCAATTGATACACATATACAATCAAAAGTTCAAAAGTCCTTAAACAGATGTGGATACTCTATCTGCATAGCATCATCGTGCTCCCAAGTTGCATCCTCAGGACCGTAACAAGTCCATTGGACCTTTACCAGTCTTATTGCTTGATTCCAAAGTAGCTTGACTTTCTAATCCAATATGCATACCGAATGAACTTAGGAGTCTCCTTCTTGCTCCACCTAAATCACATTCCAATCAATGGCATGATTAGCATTAGGTATATACTTTTTAAGGAATGATACATGCAATACATTATGAATACATATCGATGTAGGTAAGGCAAACATGTATGCTACAGAACCAATCCTCTCCAGAATTTCAAACAACCCACAATAACAAGTTGTCAGTTTTGAACAACTTCCCAACTTCAAGGAACTTATTTGGGCCTTTACTTTTAAAAACACATGGTTACCCACTTTTAACTCTCTATGATTTATTCCCTTATCAACATAACTTTTCTGCCTATCCTAGGAAACCTTTAATTTTTTTTTTTTATTCTCACCTTCTGCTCTTCCATTTCCCTGAGTAATTCTGGTCCAACCACTACTCTATCTGTTGGGGTGTTCCAACTCACTGGTGTGTTGCACCTTCTTCCATAAAGTGCCTCAAATGGGATCATCTTTAGAGATGATTGATACCCATCATTATAAGCAAAGTCCACCAAATAAGAATGATCCTCCCATTTAGATGTTTTAGCCATCACATACATCCTCAACATGTCTTCAATCACTTGATTCACCCTCTCTATTTGTCCATCTGACTCTAGGTGATAGGTTGTGCTAAATTTCAGATTGGTCCCAAATCCTCTGAATAATCCTTTCCAAAATTTTGATGTAAATTTTGGATCTCTGTCAGACACAATTGGGTGTACCATGTATTCGAGAAATTTCTCTCATATAAATATCAACAATGTTGGTTTCCTTGTGAGTGATCTTTACTGGAATAAAGTGGTAAAATTTAGTAAGATTGTCTACCACCACCATGATGGAATCATGTTGCTTGGTTGTTCTGGGAAGCTTGGTGATGAAATCCATTGTTACAACTTCTCATTTCCACTCAGGAATGGGTAATGGCTATAGCAGACCAGCTGGGTGTTTGTGCTCATCCTTGAATTTTTGACATTCCAAACTATTGACAGTAAAATCAACAACCTCTTTCTTCATACCTAGCCAACAATATTGGCTCTTGACAATTGCAATAGTTTTCTAGTAACTTGGGTTCCCAGCATAAGGCACATTATGCATTTATTTTAAAATTGGATTTTTCAATTCCTGAGAATTTGACACATAAATTATGCCTCTATACAAAATAATTGCATCCTCTTTTAACTCAAAATTCTCAATTTTTTGCTGCGAAATACCTTATTGTAATTTGGTCTTTATTTCCATGTATTGGAGATCTGATTTTGCAGCCTCTAAAATTCTATCTTTCAAATCTGATTTTTACATGCTAATGGTTGTAGCATATATCTCATGCACTCTCCTGTTGAGTGCATCAACCACCTTGTTCTCGTTACCCTTGATATGATTTATATGAAAGTCATACTCACTGAAGAATTATAGCCACCTACTTTGCCTGACATTTAGAGTTGGTTGTCCAAATAAATATTTTAGACCACTATGGTCTGTTCTCAACTCAAATCTTTTTCCCATGAGGTAGTGCCTCCACCTCTTCAAGACATGCACTATGGATTCCAATTCCAAATCATGGGTAGCATAGTGCCCTTCATTCTCCTTTAATTTCCTTGATTCATAGCATACCACATGCCCATTCTGACTAAGAACTCCACCAAGTCCTACTTTACATGCATCAGTGAATACAATGAAGTCTTCATTTGGATTATAAATCCTTAATATTGGAACACTTGTTAATAAATACTTCAAATGTTGGAAAATCCTTTCACAATCCGATGTCCACTCAAAATTCAGACACTTCTTTTGCAAGGAAGTGATTGGGTGTGCAATCTTTGAGAACACCTCAATAAATCTCCTATAGTAACGTACAATTCCCATGAATGATCTCAACTTAGAGACATTCCTTAGTGTTGGCCACCCTTCAATGGATTTTATCTTCTCTGGGTCCACTGTTATCCCTTCCTCTAAAATAATATGCCCCAAGTAACATATATGTCATTGGTAGAATGAGCACTTGCTCAAATTTGCAAATACTTGACGTTCTCTTAGTACTTTTAGAACCATTCTCAAGTGTTTCTCATGTTCTTCTTTAGATTTTAAGTAAATAAGTATGTCATCCAAAAATACAATCACAAACTTATCCAAGTATTCTTTGAAAATACCATTCATTAAACAGATGAAGATAGTCGGTGCATTTGATAAACCAAATGGCACCATTGTGAACTCATAATGGTCATAGCTTGTTCTGAAGGAAATCTTGCTAATGTATTCTTCTTTAATTCTTACCTGGTGTTAACTTGACCTAAGATCAATATTAGATAATACCTTAGCATCTTTCATCTAATCAAAGAGATCATCTAAGGTATTATCTAATATTGATAATAGAGATCAAATCTTGCTCTTCTTGCCTTCCCATCAAGATAATACCTTAGCACCTTAGATAATACCTTACCTGGTATTATCTAATCAAAGAGATCATCACAGTTACCTTGTTCAACTGCCTCAAGTCAATGCAAATCCTCAAAGTTCCATCATTTTTCTTCACAAATAATATTGGGGCACCCCAAGGTGAAACACTTGTGTGTATATACCCCTTATGTCGAAGTTCCTCCAACTACATTTGTAACTACTTCAACTCTGGTGTACTCATCCTAGAAGGAGTCTTGTGTATCGGGGATGCTCCAGGCATCATATTTATTGAGAAATCAATATCTATCTTGGGTGGCAGCCCCAATATTTCTTTAAATACATCTTCAAACTCTTTGAGGACTAAATAATATTCAATACTTGGTACTTTATGCTTAGGTGTCTCCTCCATATGTGATGAAAATACTTGACATCCTTTCCTGATGTTTTTCTTCATCTACAAGGTTGAAACTTCTTTGATGTTTACTACTCTTGGAATACCCTGAACTATCCTCGGGTTCCCTTCTTCATCCAAGGAGGTAAAATCCTTATTATAACAGTCTAGAACATCATGATGCTGGTCCAACCAATCCATACCAATTAGGCATTCATATGAGCCCAAATGTATGATATTCAAATATGCCCTTGTGCTTAATCCATTTTTTTCCATTGGGAATGCCTTAACCATCTCATTAATCTTCTTTTTAGCTCTTGTATCTAGTTCCACCATCCAAGATTTACCAAGATTTCTTCTTCGCAAATGAAATCTTTCCACCATCTTAGGATCTAGATAATTATGACTAGCTCCTAAATCAATCAAAATAACAATGGGTTTGTTGTTGATATTAACTTCCATTTCAATCATATGTGACTGAAACTCAACTTGCTTGTTATCCAGAGCTACGTAGATCCTAGGTAATTTTTTCCCATGTCCTCCATTGTTTCATATTTCTTTACATTGTGAACATTCCTCACTTTTTCACCTCTGTGAGGGAAATCTCTGTACATATAATCTCCCCCACAACCCCAACATTGAATAGGTGGTTACCTTGGTATTTTCCACATTGTATCAGCCATTTTGGATTCCTTAGGAGTTGGATGTCCTTGAGAATTATTTCAAAATAATTGTGGCTTTGTCCCCTTCCTCCTCTGTTCCATCTCTCTCTTCTTCTTGTCTTCCGATGCCTTTTGGAAATTTGGTCTTCCTCTATGTTGATAATAAAGGAATTTAACTCTCCTTATGGTTTCATCTAGTGTCTTGGGATCATCATACTGTATCTTGTCATTGATAAATGATGACAACCCACTCAGGTATCTTTGAATCTTAAATTTGTCATCCTTGATTAAAGAAACATATTTTAGTATTTCTAAGAACCTCCTTTCATACTCATCTATATTCATACTCCGAACCTTGGGTTCAAAGAAATCCATCTTCTTATCATAGTATCATTTGGTTAACTACTTCTTTTGAAAATACCTTTTGAATTCTCTCCAAGTAACCTTTTTCTCATCAATGTGTTGCACTTGCACAAACTGATCCCGCCACGTTGATGTTTTTCCTTTGAGTTGATATATGGAAATTCTTCCTTCTGCCTGTGAAGAGTAATTGTGCAGCAAAAAATACTTTCTCATGCCCAATAGCCAGGTCTCAACATCCTCATCCTTCTCGTGTTCACCATCAAATGTAGGTGGTTTTATTTTATTAATTTCTCCTTGTAGCTCATCCACCCCAGACTTCTTCTTATGCTTCATGACAGGGGATGGACTTGAACTGCTATGTGTTCTCCTAGTTGAATTCCTTGGGGAGTGATGGTGATGCCTACAAACATTTATGGTTCTTCTCCACTCATCATGAGACTGATGACTCCCTGATTTTCTTGACTCAGTCTCCTTATCCATATTCTTCTCTATTCTTGCCAAGATCTGCATTAACTTGATGTTAAAGCCTTCTTGTTGCTCCTTGGCTTTCATAAGATTATCGTTATCAAATTTATAACTTTGGACTTCCTTTTGAAAACTTTTTATGGTCTCTACCAAGTTCATGCTCTCTTCCTTTTCATCTTCTCAATGCCCATTGGATTCTGTTACTACTACATCCATGCCCATACCAAATATTATTCCTTCATATTCATAATTGTAAGTTCCTTGGGCATCATCCATGTCTTGATTTAATGATATTCATGTTTACTTATTCTTACGTCGAATTATGTTCTTGGATCTACAAAATGTGTATGAAATAGGATATGTAAGACTATAAGAATTTAAAAAATCCATCAGTTTATACAACATTCTATTCTTCAAAATTTTATCAGAAATAATTTATTTATGATTTCTTGTGAATTCTTAATATCATTTTTTTATATACATTCTTGAGTGAATACATGGAATCTACTATCCACGAATCCTCATGAATAATTCTTGTGTCCCCCTTCAACATATTTGAGCAGGAAGACTATTAATGGCATTACATGGAAGAGAATTTTGTTAGCTAGAGCATCATATATTCGATACTCAACCATCATCCAATTATCTTCGAATTACATATTTTCCATTAAAATATTTCACCGTAGGTCTAGGGTATTCATTTCTTTCCTCAAAATTCTATGGCCTCCAAAACACACTCTCGCGTTTCCGTTGGCATTAACTTGGTCCCATACTTAGAATATTTTCTTTAGTTTATCGTGGTTTCATGAGTCCATTTAATTCATGTTATAACTTTCGTCTCCTCCAAAAGGCATTGTGGTGTTCCAACGTATCCATTATACACCTTTAATTAGTAATTTTCTCTGATATATGACCAAGGGTTCGCGATCATTTTCTTATGCTTCATCACTTTCGTGATATCCTTCACACCTGCGAAGTCTTGACACTTAGTCAAATTTCAAAATTTCACTGTGGGTTCTGGTGATCCCATATTTATTTTAATGTTAGGAATCCATCCACCCGACCAATCCTTAGGACTTATTTGATTTTCCACTACTTACCACAGGTCCATGGGGATACCATACCTCTTTCCATACCGTTGATGTTCTATGTGCTCCATGATAGTCTTAACACTTAGACAAATTCCAATATCTTACTACGGTGTCATGGGAATGACAGTTAGCCTGTCACATGGATCCACATCACCTGCTAACTATCATTCCATCCAACATATACCTTCCATTGTGGCACTATACATGTTTCTTCTACCACATCAGTTGACATGTCGCCTCCACGTCATGTCGACGTCATCGTATGGAAAAATATCCATTTTTTTCCTATTTTTGCTTACTTCAAAAATCACCAAAATTCAAAATTTTCTTTCTCGAATTGCCACTAAAATTAGGATATTTTTATTCTTGGTTCATTTCTTGCATTACTCATGAATTATCCAAGAATTTCCACCGCAGAATTGGGGACTTTTGCTCGCTTTTTATCATGGGCATTATGCAATTACTTTTGTGGCCTCCATTAGAGCTTATAATTAAGCCCAATACAACCAAATTGATGTCTGTACCTATTAATTCAACTCCCCTAATCTTCAAATTTTCCTCTTGCATGTTGAAATCATCTTGAATTACTCTACGAAATTGGGGCTTTTTCCCAATTTCACCTCAATTTTTTCATGGGCCCCATGGCTTCTCTGTAACTTCAACATTTGGTCATCTACAAGCCCAAATCTGCTCAATTAGAGACTAAATTTGCTTACACTTAATTCCTGGGCTCAGTTCTTCCAAACTATTTGCAAATTTCCTTTAATTTCACTGCAATAATTTTATTGAATAGTTTGTAGACATCTTTTGACATTCTGTCAAACAGTTTGCCTGCATAGCCTGCGTTTTCAGTTATGTTCTCTATTAATCGTCCCATATAGGATCAATGTCAAACTGGAACTCTGATACCACATTGTAGCATCCCCAAATTCCTGCTAGGAAATGCCACATGAAATTTTGAACTATGATACCTTTTAATGAGCTAAATTTCTCTGCAAGTGCACAAATTAATACAAAATAATAAAAACTATATACAAATACAACATATACAAAAAATTCATAAGAATAAATGAATAAATATTAACATAACACATAAATTAACACACAATAGACACTTATCTTTAGTAAAAAGAACACCAATTGCATGTAGACCTTCCACGTTCCTCCCAGCCTTAGACCACACCACTCATAAATCCTCAACAATGGCTCACCCTTGATATGGGGATAAAACTCCACCTAGATAAATGTTTTCTAACCAGTCTAAGGTCTCTTTAACAACATATAAACTCAGACACAGGTGCCAACTCAAACTAACAACCTACAATACCTCATTCCCCACATGCATGTCCCAACCCAAGAAGTGTGCCCCTTCTCTGCTCAACAATCCTCCGGCTACCCCACTTCACTTCCGGAGCTTCAACAACAGGTCGAGGAGGAAGTCTCAAAGACCTGTAGTTGCACCTTCGCATCTTGGGAATCAATTTCCAGCAGTTCTCTCACCTGGAGAGAATGCTTGCATTCCTGACAACCCGCTTCTTCAATGTCCTACGAGCCTGATAACCCACTTCTTCAATGTCCTATGGGCTTGAAAACCCGCCTATTTCGTCCATTTCCAAATCTAACCATGGTCCTAGTATAGGTATAGGTACGGGTACTAGCAACATGAAGGTACATATGACAATAGCATGGAGGTAGCGAGGTGCGAATGATAATGGGAATATCGGTCAAATGAACTAAATTCCCCCAATTATATTTGCATGTTCCCAACTGGACACTTATAAAATTTTGGCGATTTTTAAGGTAAAATAATTTTTTCCTATAGAATTTGGGTGAATAATTTTTAGAATGGCGAATCTTTTTTTGGGAAAAAGCATGGAAACTTTAGGCCCTAAAATTTTCCCTGAACGAAAGCAACATTGTATTTTTTTCACGAACATAATCAGTGGTGATAACCCCAAAATATGCACACTAGTTGTTCTCACTAGCATTCAAATCACATAGAGAAACATGCAGACTAATTTTTCTCACTAGCATTCAACCTATTTCATTTATTCAATAGAAGTTATTGTTCACTCGTTATCTATTGTTTTTTTTCATATCTCTTTGTTATTGTATTAAGTCTTTTATTTCTTTTGTTCCACTCATAAATATGGATTAGTGGTATCATAGTGGTCTTCTCTTCATTTGTTTTTCTTTTTGCATGTCACCTACAAGATCTGGGTACAAGAAGTTGGGACTCGAACCAGTCAAGCCTTTGCAATGTTGGCCACACCGAGCCCAAAAACTACCCATGGGGGGGAAAAATAAATATGATGGAGCATGAGATCCTCTTAAAATGTTGCTCAAGGAAGCCCTTACGTGACAAAGGAATGAAATGATGGATAACTTTGCAAAGATCCTTCGATGGATTCCCACAGGTGACACATCTTCATCAAGTGGCCATGCAAACCCCTTCAAGGTACAAGTAAATTTTTATATTCCATTATTTGAAGGACTGATAGATGCGGATGTTGTAGATAAATGGTTGAATCTGCTCGAAGGGTATTTTTTGGTCCACAATTTTTCTGTCAGGGAAAAGATTACTTTTTCACTCCTCAAGGTCATTCCCCATGTTAAGGACTAGTAGGAAACTTACTCTGAGCAAAGGGCCATAGAGGAATATGCAATATTTGCGATCGACCCCACATGGGATTCCTTCAGGGATGTCATTAAAGAATAATACTACCTTGTTGGAAGCTACAAGGACCAGTACACAAGATGGACCACGCTGTGTCAGGAAAGGGACCATATAGTACTAGATTTCACCAATATTTTCCATACCCTATGCACCAAATTGGGTATCAAAGAATATGAATGACATCTGGTGCTCAAATAACGTGGTTGTATGCATAGATACATTAAAAAAGAAATGGAGTTTCTGGACATCGCATCATTAGGTGCAGCTTATATATATGCTATCAATATCCAACATAAATTTAAGCAAAAGAGGCGAGATTTTGGATCTGCAAAATCCTCACAGTCGAAGTATGGCAGAGGCAACCCCAACCCACAAAAAAAGGGACAGAGAAAAGATGGTCACTCTCAGGAATCAGTCCAAGATGAAACCCAAGAATGGTAATGAGAAGACGAAGAAGGACATGGGAAAATGGTGTGAATACCATAAAATCCCTTGGCACAACATCGAAGAATTTCGCTCCAAGTAGTCAGTAGAGGTCGAGCTGAAATATTTTGAGTTAGAGGTAGATTATGACTCTGAATCAAATCTAGAGAGTGGGAATCTGATCATTGATGTCGAAGCCAATGATACTATCACTACCACCAAAGTCCAACCAAGAAAACTAGAAGAACCAGAGGAAGGGGAACAGCTCTTTCACTCACAGATGTGGGTAAAAGGAACTTCGTTGCATTAAATTGTCAATAGTGGCAGTCATAAGAACCTGATTTCAGTAGAGGTCATCAAGCAGTTGGACCTACCGATAACATCGCACCCACAACCCTACACCGTCGACTGGCTTAGCCAAGGACGAGACCTTCGCGTCAGCCCATAGTGTTGTCTACCCTACAACATCAATCCCTTCAAAGACGATGTATTGTGTGATATTCCCCCCCTTGAAGTTTGTGTTTTTCTTTTCGTCCAACCATATTTGTGGAAGCAACATGTTGTGTATGAATCTAGACACCACAGTGTTATTATTACTTTCGGTAGACAATTGTACAAGATACCAAAGGTAGCACCGCCTACCACTATTTATTTAATCTCTGCTAAGAAATGTAGTAAAGTCATTTCATACACCGAGAAATTCGTCTTCTTTGTGATCCCTACTCACAGTCAGCAGAAGGTCACTGCCACATTCGTGACCTCCACAGAGAGCATCTCTTTACAATAGAAGCAAGTGAATGGGGTCATCGAAGAGTACAAAGAAATATTCTCCTCACCCACTGGGGTATCGACACACTGCCAAGTCAAACATCCAATTTATCTAACCCCCAGTGCCCCACTGCCTAATGGACCAATCTATCATCGCTCGTTGATGGAGAATGACAAAATCAAGCACTAGATCCAAAAGTTGCTTCAAAAGAAGGACGGGTCCTGGCATCTATGTATTGATTAGAGAGCATGGGTCCTGGATACTCTGTATTGATTGTGTTGGTGTAGAATAAAGATGGGTCTTGGAGGCTTTGTATTGATTATATATCACTAAACAAAATCACAGTCAGGAATCGGTACCCAATTCCCTAAATTGATGACCTTCTTGACCAACTCAAGGGGGAAAAGTTATTGAACAATATTGACCTAAAGTATGGCTACCACCAGGTTACCATTGAACCAACTGATGTAGGGAAGACATATTTCAAATCTAAAGAAGGTCTCTTTGAATGGTTGGTCATGCCCTTTGGATTAACAAATGAACCAACAACTTTCATGAGGTTAATGGATGATGTATTGAGACCATTCACCAAATATTTTGTTGTGGTATATCTCGATGACATCCTCATCTTCAACAAAACTTGGGAGGAGCACATGCATCATATTCAACAGGTTTTGGGCACTCTACGACAACAAAAGATATATGCCAACTTGGAAAAATGATCCTTTGGCATTAACAGGGTCCAATACTTAAGTTACATTGTTTATGAGCATGGGGTACATGTGGATCCAAGTAAGATCCAATTCATTTGTGACTGGCCAGCCCCGACCACACTAACCGAGCTTCAAAGCTTCTTGGGACTTGCCAACTTCTACCGGAGGTTCGTGTTGGGATTCTCCCATATTGCATGGGCCCTCCGCCAAGTAACCAAGGGCGGTGCCAAGGAAAAGTTCACATGGGGGCAGGCACACAATGAGCATTTGAGGATCTGAAGTATCGCTTGTGCTTAGCTCTAATACTTTCCTTACCTGATCTGCAACAACTATTCGAGATTGAGATTGATGCCTCCGACTATGCTGTCAGCGCAATTCTCACCTAGCATGGGCAACCAATAACATACCATAGTGAGACACTCTCAGACACTGTTTAGAAATACTCCACCTATGACAAAGAAATGTATTCCATTGTGCAAGCCTATCGTCAATGGAAACATCACATTCTAGGAAGGGATACAATCATCCACAATGATCACAAACCTCTGCAGTTCATACAAACATAGGGGAAATTGCAAAGCAACTGCCATCAAAAGTGGTACACATATTTACAACAGTTCCATCTCAACATCAAGTATAAAACAAGGAGCACAAATCGTGTCATTGATTGCCTCAGTCCCCTCCTGTTGTTGCACTCACCACAATACTCCATTCCTACGGGCATGAGGCATCTGAGTGGCCCCAACTTTATCAGCGTGACCCAAACTTCACCACCACCTATCAGCTCTTGGGTACAAGAGCGAATGTCACTAATTTTCACATCCATTATGGACTGTTATGTCATCTGGGCCATCTCCATGTTCCCATAAGAGAGCGTGAAAATATTATTTGGGAGGCTCACTATAGTCGGATGGCAGGACATTTTGGTGTGGAGAAAATGGTGGTTTTTCTACATAAAATTTTTTATTGGCCAAAACTTCGACAAGACGTCAGCAAGTATATCAAATCTTACACTTCCTGTTCCATAGAAAACACAACCATCAAGAAGCAAGGCTTATATACCACACTTCCTACTGGAGAGAGGCCTTGGGAATCCATCTTGATGGATTACATGTTTGGCCTTCCGTCCACCAAACACGACAATGATTGTGTATTTGTGGTGCTAGATCGGTTTTCGAAGATTTCCATTATCACAGCCTGTAAGAATAACATCACATGGGAAGATACTGCCAAGCTCTTCTTCAAAGGGGTGTGGGTCAATTTTTGGATACCAAAAACCATCACCTCATATCGGGACAACAGGTTCTTCAACAAATTTTGGCCGAGTCTCTAGTGACTGTTGGACATAAAGCTCACTAAATCTAATGCTTTTCACCCCTAAACCAATGTCCAGATAGAGGTCATCAATCGGATGATTGTGCACATCCTGCTCATGTATAACTCTAATCATTTGCATACATGGGATGAGTGTCTTCCCTATGTTCAACATAGTTACAACAAGGCTCTCCATAGCGCCACCAACCATATCCCATTTTAGGTAGGGCTGGGATTCCAACTCTTGGTGCCCATTGATGTTGCACTACCTCTTGCAACCACACAGGTAGAATCTTCCCATGTTCACTCAGAGGCCGATAAATCCACCAGATTCATTGAGTGGATTTAGCACGTACGCCAACAGGTCCATGATATTTTGCAGAAAGCCAATGTGAAGTACAAGTAGTGCTATGATCAACACCGGATACTGCACCAATTTCAGGTGGGAGATAAGGTATGGCTACATTTGCAGAAAGAGCACCTTACAGGGCCCCATCAGAAGCTCCACCCACTATCACTAAGGCTGTGGGTATCAATTCTTTCGAGCTCAACACTCCACCCTTCCTTGGCTTGCACCCTGTGTTCAATGTGGACCTCCTTTGGCCATATTTTCCACCATTATTGGACACCTCATAGACTGCCGAAAAGTTCACACCAATACAACTCAAACCTGACTGCATGGAACAAGCCTCCACTGATCAGATAGTAGACACACAGGTCAAGGGCACTCGCCAACAGAGGATCCAACTTTATCGGGTTGTCAACGTAGGGAAACTCCTACACCAAGGAACGTGGCTCACCCTAGGCCAAATTCAACAGAAGTTTCCTCACATGATGGGGGAACTCAATGTAATGGACACCATGTTAGAAAAACAGGACCGCGGAGCAATAAAATAAAACAAATGTAGAAACAAAACACAGAAGACATACAATACAAGAGAGACACATATTTACATGGTTTACCCAGTGTGGGCTACGTCCACCAGAGAAATTGCCAGGTCCTTCCTTTATTATTATCCAGCAAATGAAGGGATACAACCTACAACAAAACCCGCTGTAACTTCCTCTTCTTTCTC
>JZKD02S1867933.1:493772-524235 GCA_000966675.3 Picea glauca
CCCCCAGCCGGGGGGATGGACCCCCCGGACCCCGCAGAGGGGGTACCCCCCCTCTGCACTCCCCCGCGTGGAAGAGTGTACATACATCTGGGGTGTAAATACTTCATGGGGTATAGACATGGCTGAAAGTAAAGACCTCTGAATCAAGAAGATAATCAAGCTCCGCAACCAACACACCATTTCTTCCTAAGGGGGGAGGTCTGATCCAGGTGGATATTTGTGGCCACCCACCTATTCCAACTAGTTCCTCTTGTCAGTTTTTAGTTCGACACGTTCTTTTATAATCCTTTGTAATTGTGGGTTCTACACTTATGGGGTTGTCTGAAGCCCTACACATTTTCCAGGTGGATATTTGTGGCCTCCCACCTAATCCAACTGGATTAGTTTGGAATTTTTCATGTTAGCACATCTTTTTGTACTTCCAGAGCCGTTTTAGGGCCCTAAACAATGTTTTTTGGGTGTGCCACAGCCAAAATATAGACGAAGTCAGAGTTTGACGACATAATGTGTATTTCTCTAAAAGACCTTCTCAACGGGCTATAACACGCCTAAAATGGAGGTCGTATGCAAAATTTACGACCCTGAGAAGTTGAGGTACCAACTTACCCATAGGGGCCCACATAACTTTTGGTGTTTCATCTCCTAGGGTTAGGTTTTTGGATGTCTAGGGTTTTGGAATTCATGAGTAATGTTAAAAAGGCCTTTGGAGCCTTATTGTAATCATTTTTCTCAGAGGAATGCATGTAGAAAGCCATATCTCTTCTCGGAGATAGCTACCACCATTCGAGCAAGTTATTTCTAGCTCTGCAGTTTTACAGTTTCATCCCATTTCATTTATTCAATAGAAGTTATTGTTCATTGGATATTTGTTGTTGTTGTTCCTATCTCTTTTTTATTGTATTTAGTCTATTATTCCTTTCATTCCACTCATAAATCCAAATCACTTGAATGGTTGAACAAACTTCAAATTTAAAACTATTGAGAAAATTGAAATTGACCTTTTGGTGAAACTTAAAATAACATTAAACATGGAGAGTAAATGTAGTTAAACAATAAATAGTTAAAAAACTTTTATTTTTTTTTATCAATTAATTAAACAAAATGTAAACATAATCCTAAGGAAGGGACTAGCTATTTTGCAACTATTAAACTTGTTTTTCTTTATAAAAGAAAAGTATAAAAAATTCAATGATATTTACATTGAAGTGACAACACACATTGTCAGATAGAGTCATGGCAAGGAAATTATTTAATGCAGTTGTAGTAAGTATATCTTCAACATAGCATCATTCATTTCTATTTTGAAAGATTGGCCATTGTGCTTCTAATTATGAACAATGGTCCTTTCATTTCTCCCATAATACATCTTTGAATTAAATCTGATAATTCAAGTTGAATTTTCTGGAAAATTTTAGAACATTTAAGTCTAATGTTTAAAATTTATTAATACATTTAAAAATAGATAAAATGCATATTTAAAAGAAATTTTATTTATTTTTAAATTCAATATAATATAAGAATAAATGACTTCAATTTTACATCTTTTAAAAAGTTATAATTTTACATTTCACTTAATTTATTTTTTCTTAATTCTATTGGATTCCTCACCCTATTTAATAAATCCAATTGACTTTCACAATATTTAATAAATCCAAAATTAGTTCATAAACCATACTAATTTTAAAAGAATAAAAGAAAAATGATAGAGAAATATATCATATTATAATAGAAAAAACTAGAATATCATGAAGGTTATTATAAGCTATAAAGGGAAAGTTCATTAATGTTGAGGTTGGTTATAAGGAAATATAGAACCATTCATAACTCTCCATTTAGAATATAGGTTTAATATAGGGGAAATTGTTGGCTGGACTAAAATGGACTATAGTTTTTTTTTAATAGGGATATATTCTTTCTTTCATATGAGAAAATGATTGAGAATAAAATTATTTAGAATGATAATATATCTTAAGATCAAATTGACCCCTTCACTCCCAAGAATATTGGTATCTTCATTGCATTCTAGAAGTGATACTTTTAGTTCAAGTCCAACTCAATAGTATGTGCATCATCTAAAATAATTATGATTACGAAAGAAGGGGGAAAAAATGGCACTCCTAGAATGATAACATATAGCAACATAATAATGAATCTTGAGTGTTAAATAAGAAGCATACGAATGGATCTGGATGGAAGTTTTTTGGGTCTACGATCGGTAGTCTCGAGTGTTTTTTCTCACGCATGGAGGTTTCCCAATAGGCCGCCCCCACCCACCCTCCCACTCCGCTCCTTCTTTTTTTTGTCTATCCCTGTTAGATTCCCATCCCCTTTTTCGTTCAACTTCCACCTGTCTCTAGTGTGTTAGATGGCCTCGCCTTGGGAGTCTCCACGTACCTTACAGAGCTATTTGTTGTACCGGTTAGGCCATAAATATTTTGCAGAGGAAGATGAGGTGGATTACGATCTCTCCCCTCCACGTGCCAGGGCCTTCCTTTCATAGAAGAGTTTGTGAATCAGTCCTTTTCCAATCCCTTCTCTGGTTCTGTGACCTCTTTCAGTGACTTCGAATATCACCTTATGCGAGTGAAGAAGGATGTTTTTCTTGTCGAAGATCCAAGCATTAATGCACGTCCCTCCATATTCCCCAGTCAGATTTTCGATGAACCCTTTCCTGGAGAATATTGTAAAATATCTCCCATGCCTTCTTATTCTTCGTGGATTTTGTAGCCTTCTAGTCCCTTGCATACAAGCTCTGAAAAAAAGGAAAAATATCAAAGATTGTCGAGGGAGATGAAGGATAAGGGAGAGATCCCTGGTGCGAAGAAGTCTAGACCTAAGATAAGCTCCAAGTGTATTCGGGGAAAAAGTGGTGTTGTTAATATGGTGGTGGGATAAGACATATCCATTGGGGAGGTAACTCAGCTCATGGGAAGGACCTTAGTAGGATGGTTTACTGTCAAATCCGTTGTGGATAAGGCTCTTCATGGTTGGATGGATTCACAATGGAAACCATTGCTAGGGTATATTCCCAAAGCACATGTGTTGACTAGGGGATAGTTTTCCTTCCTCTTTCGTATGGAGGAGGAGTGCTCATCAATATTATAGAAAAATTGGATGTGGGGGCCTTTTTTTCTCTCCCTTAAGCCTTGGTAAGTGGATTTTAACTCGAATAGAGAACCAATTTCCTTCATGAGAGTATGGGCTATTCTTCCTAGATTACCCTTGGCCTTCTAGTCTAGAGAATCTCTGGAATCCATCGAAAATAAAATTGGTTCCTTCGTCATACTTGAATTGAATTGGGACTTTAAAAAAGATCAATGTTGGGCATGGGTCCAGATCGAGGAGGATGTATGGGGTGCTCTTATTGGTAATCTGGACATTGTATACACTGACAAAGTCTGGCACCAGAAGATTGACTATTGAAAATTACCCTTTATATGCCTTGGGTGTCATGAAATTGGACATATTCGTGCTCAGTGTAATCAACTGGCTCCTCTATTTCAATGTCCCCCAAATGTTTGAAAGTCAAAATACACAATGGGAAGATCCGGTGTTGTGGAGGAAGTCTTTGTTGATGGTATATCAGAGGAGGTGAATTTATGCCCATATGTGGTGGTCTCGTTAATTAAATCTCTTGGAGAATTGGCTAAATGTTCTCAGCGAAAAGGTATGGTTCTTTCTCCCCTGGTTTCTAATCCTGTTATGGTCTTTGAGCTCGATTTACCTCTGACTCCCTTGTCGAAAATGATTTCCTATCCTTCTCCTCCTTCCCCTTCTCTCCCCCCTTCGTCGGAAGGTTTCCCCCCTTCCAGAGTGACTCTTCCCTCTAGTCTCCTCCTCATGTCCAATATAATCAAGTTCCTCCCTCAGGGCCTCTCCTTTCCCCCTCTCCCGTTCTTCTTTCCTCCCCTGATAGTTGTCCTCCCCCATTCTCCTCCTCTCTCTGGCTATGTCCCACGATACCTCTTCCCTCGAATATTCAATCCTCTCTCCCTCTTCTCGAGTTCCCCCCTCTCCCCCTATTCACGTCTGTGCTCTACGATCACATGATCATCTAAAGGAGATAATCCCCTCTAAATGAGCTCTAGCCCTAGATCCCCCTAAGGTCTTGTTGAAATATTGTAACTTTGAAGAATACTCTAATTATATTTGAGTTAATATTTAATATATCAAATCCCCTTTTGTGGATCGATCAAGTCGGGCTTTGTATAAGATCAAATCACCTTTTGTGGATTGTTCAAACTACATTTGTATAGTGGTATTTGTAAAGTCATCCCCTAGTAATTATAAAGTGGTTTTAACCAGTTCTAGGAGAAGTCGACCCCACCAAGTGAAGAGACATAACCCTAGTGCCTCCTCAACTTTTATTTATATGTGAGGATGGTGCCTCACTTGAACGCACACACTCTCACTCATCTAGTGCGCATATCTTGAAGGCATTTGTAGTTGCAGGAGGAAGGAGAAGAGAGGCGCATGCTCGGTCTTGGTTTATTCTTGGTGTTTTGGTCTTAGTCTTGGTATTGTATTGGCAATCTATTATTGAGGAATTTTTTGCTAGGTTTTCTCCCCCATGAGGGTTTCCCAGGATAAAATGTTGCGTACCTTGCGATTGTGTTTCTTTCATTGATCCTCTTTATGTTGTTGTTTTGGAAATGCATTGAATGCTCATGTAATTTGGAAATAACCTAATAACAACAATAAAAATTTAACACGGTATTAGAGCTTGACTGAATAGAGAATCTTTCACTGGGTATCTAGACGTCATTGTTGTTGTACAAGAAAATTAGGGATTTGTACTGAAGAGGCATTTTTGACCAAAAACTATCTTGGTAAGTGTGCCTTTCCCTAGTGCATCTTTTGGCAGATTGAGCGAACTTTTTCAGTGGGCAAATTCTCCGAAAAGTCAAACCCTAGTTTTGACTAGTACCAAAAAACTAGAAAACCAGAAGTACGAGTCTAGAATTGCGCAGGTCAAGTTTCAAGGGATAAAAATTGGGATTTTTTGAAATAGTCAGCTCTAACAAACTCGCCTCAGCTCAATGCATCTCTTGGTAAGCTCAGTTTCAATTTTTGAGCATTTTCATTTTCTGGTCATTTTCTTAGCTCTAGGTTAAGATGTCTGCAAGCACCAAGCTTGTTGACAAGTTAGAATGTGTGCAAAATTTACGTGCCTGGAAGTGTAGAATAAGACTCAATGTTGAAGATAATGACCTTGCAAAATTCATAAAAGAAAATATACTCGAACCCGAAGAATATGCATCCAAAGAGAAGTACAAGAAGGATGTCATTAAGGATAAAACGATAATTGTAAACTCTATTCAAGACCACTTCATCCATCAAGTGTCTTCTAAGAATACTCCAAAATATATGTTTGATTCCCTAACCAGAATGTATGAATGAAATAACATCAACCATAAGATGAACTTGAGAACCCAACTCAAGAATACAAAGATGCAAAAAGGAGAACCAATTCAAGACTATTTCTCTAGGGTTTCTCAATTCATAGAAAATTTAGAGGAAATTGGAGACAACTTAGATGAAGATGAACTCATAATGAAAACTCTTAATGGTCTCACAAGACCTTGGGATGCCTTCATCCAAACTATTTTTGCAATAAAAGAGAAACTCCAATTTGACAGTTTATGGGAAGAATGTGTTCAAGAAGAAGCAATAGTGGCCAACTGAGAAGTCATCCTATTAAGAGATGAAGATCAAGCCCTAGCTACTCATGATAAAGGTAAAAAGAAAAAGACTCATTTTCAAAAGGAGACCCACTTTCATAAATAATCTCACTCTCCAAAGTGATTCCAGAAATATCATAAGGGTCAAAGAAAGGGAAAAGATTCTCCTCTTATCAATGTTATCATTGTGATAAGATGGGACACATTTCTAAGAACTATCCTGCGAAAAGGGAAGAATACAAGAGGATAAATAACATAAGACATCATGCCCATGCAACTAAATATGATGAGCCACCCAAGAAATTAACTACAGAAGAGATTTAAAATTATGTTTTGTTTTCCGTTCTCTCAGGATTTGTGACACCTGGAGAGGATACTTGGCTCATAGATAGTGGTGCCTCTAAGCACATTAAAGGTCAGAAATAAATTCTCTCTAGCCTTATAGAAAAAGACTTCCCCCAAAAATTTTCACTTGGAGATGATTATCAGTACCCTATCAAATGAATGGGATAATCCACCGACAAACTTGATTCATGAACTCCAATGTGAATGAAGGATTTACTCTATGTACCAGGTTTGACAAAAATCTTACTTTCTATCTCAGCCCTAGATAAGAAAGGTTTCAAGATTGCATTCATAGATGGTGAAGTTATTATGTGGTCTAAAGGAAAAAATATAGAAGATGTAGTTGTTATTGTAATAGAAGAAGGTGGTTTGTACAAGTTAAAAGGTCACTCAGATGTAGACTTGACTCACTCTACTGAAAGTCCTTGTGAAATTTGGCATAGAAGACTAGATCACATCAAGTACAAAGACTTACCATATGTAAGAAAGGTAGTTATAGGTTTACTAGAACTAAAGGTTGATCATGAAGGAGTATGCAAGGGATGTTCACAAGGAAAGAACATATATAATCTTTTTCCAAAGAGCAACAGTAAAGCAGAAGGAATTCTAGAACTTATCCACTTAGATGTATGCAGTACAATGCCATCAACCTCTCTAAGTGGGTATGTATACTATGTATCCTTTATTGATGATTACTCTCGTAAGACTTGGGTTTATTTCTTGAAGTAAAAAGATGAAGTACTTGGAAAGTTCAATGAATTCAAAGCATTAGTAGAAAACCTCTCTGAAAGGAAAATCAAGATACTCAGGTCAGACAATGGAGGAGAGTACACTTCAAATGAATTTGGAAGCTTTTACAAAGATGCCAGGATTAAAAGGGATCTCACCACTCCCTATAATCCTCAACAAAATGGTGTAGTAGAAAGAAAGAATACAATGATTATGAAGCAGTAAAGACTATGATTGACTATCAAGATCTTCCAATGCACTTAGGGGCTGAAGCAACAAGAAAATCAATATATGTCCAAAACAAATTATCCCATAGTGCACTTGGTTTCAAAACTTTTGAAGAAATTTTCACCAGAAAGAAGCCAAAAGTAATCCATCTCAAAATATTTAGTTTTCTAGTATTTGTGCACATTCCAAAAGAAAATAGAATTAAGTTGGATCCTTGAGGAAACAAGGGAATATTTGTTGGATATTGTGAGGTCTCTAAGGCCTTTAAAATTTACATACCAGGTTACCGTCATATTGAGATCAACAGAGATGTAACCTTTGATGAAGATGAAACACTCAAAATATTAAGGAGATTCCAGCTTGAAGAAGTATATGAAGAAGAATTTGTAGCTCCCAGAGTTGCAGAACCCGTAAAAGGAAGTTGCAGTTATCCATGATGATGAGATTCCAGAAGATCATGATATGATAGAATCTCAAGAACCTACCCGTATGACGATATCTCACAAGATAAAGCCAACTTATGTGAAAGAACTTATTCAAGATGTAGAGAAGTATGGTTCACGAGAAGGAACCATGAGACAAAGAAAGAAGCCTAAGCCATTCTCCATCTATATGGCCTTGATGTGTGATCTCGTAGATAAGGAACCTACTTGCTTTGAGGAAGTCGTTCAGAAGAAAGAATTGATGGATGCCATGACAAAAGAATACCAGTGCATTATAAAGAATGATGTATGGGAAGTAGTTCCCATACCAAAGAACAATGATTTAAAAATGAAGAAGTCTTGAAATACTTGAAATTATTGCAATGTAAACGTTATGTGTTTAAAGCAAATGGATCAGTTTGCAACACATAGATTAAGGGATTATTTATGAAAAATACACATAGACAACAGCATAATCAATGAACATAAGCACATAAACACAACAATTGATAAAGGAGTTCACCCCTCTCTTGGGCTACATCTCCTGGTCCAATTTCCAATGGATCATTATTATTAATTGCTCAAAAGTTCTCAAAAACATGTCTTACAATGCTCAAACTGACAAACCGACTACTCCAATGGCTTCAGAGCATCCAAAAACCCCTTGTCTGGGCTCTTTTGGCACCTCAATTGGTCGAAAAACGAAGAAGTTAGGCCTCCTGGAAGTCCCCCCTTCAAGCTTGTTGTCTCTGCATCTACAAAACGCACCCTTGTTAAGTGAACCTGGAAAACATGCAATTTAAAGCGTGAAAACCCAGCACCAGGTGCAACCGTGCCAATGAGGACAACCGTAGGATGGTTAAGTGCAGGCCAGCCCCTAGCCGCCTAGCACCGGGGTGTATGAGGGTCATGTGACCGCGCACGTTGACAAAAAGGCTTAATACGGTTACAACGGTTTAAACTCCCCCCACGCTCCTATCGTGGGCATATGGTGTATGACATGGAACCATGGGATAAGTGTTAAACCCCACGTGCCAACGGTCGGGTGATATACAATGTGGCAAGGGCATATGCAAATCAAATGACCGTGGGCCGGGGCTAAGCCCCGGCTCGACCCCCCGCCAACAGTCACATACTTTGAACTTAAATATAATTAAAAACATATATATTAAAATGTACAATGTGTAACCCATCAGTCGGTCATAGTTTGTGAAAGCTATGTGGTGGGGAGGTCTGGGGGTCGAACCCCACGGACTCCAAATTTTACATAACAACCCATAAACCAATAAAGGGGTGCCATGTGGCAGCCCATGATTGGGCCACGTGGCACCTTACCATTAGCCAATGAAATGCCACGTGTCACCATCTGATTCGACAACTGCCAACCAACAAATGCTTTCCACGTCACTTCTGTACAATCGTATGGCCTGCCACGTCAGCCTATACGGACTGTACAGTCAGCATCATTTTTTTTGCCTATTTGACTCTATGAATAGATTGCAATATCTCTCGCTCCCAACGTCTGTTTGAGACGAAACAAGCTGCGTTGGGTTCGCAATGATGAGTCCTACGCTCTCGTCCGATATGAAGCAATTTTGAGCACTTTGAATTTTTGAGCAAAATTTGATCCCCTGATCAAACAAAGATGTGGTATATTCAAAGTGGATATACAAAATAAAACATGCAGAAGATGAAAGTATTGAAAAACATAAGACAAGATTTGTGGTTTGTGGTTTTTCTCAAAAGGAAGGTATTGACTATGAAGAAACATTTGCTCCTATAGCGAGATACACTTCTATCAGAACCATCATATCTCTTGCAGCCAAAATGAAGTGGAAGTTACACCCGATGGATGTAAAAACAACTTTCTTAAATGGTGTTATTGAAGAAGAAGTGTATATAGAACAAAAACAAGGATTTGAAGTTGAATATAGAAAGACTCATGTCTGCAGGTTGAAGAAATCCTTCTATGGGTTGAAGAAATCCTTCTATGGGTTGAAGCAAGCTCCTAGTGCTTGGTATGGTAGAATTGATAGTTTCCCAACGAGCTTGTGCTTTACAAAGATTAAATTTGATCCTAACCTATACTTCAAGGTTATGAATGACGAGCCAATTATATTTCTACTATATGTGGATGATTTATTCTTAACAAGAGAATAAAAGCTCATCGCAGATTGCAAGAAGAAGCTCGCTACAGAGTTTGAGATGAAAAAACTAGGGTTGATGCATTATTTCTTAGGTCTTGAAGTTTGGCAGAGCCCGGAAAAGATCTTCCTTAACCAAGGGAAGTATGCAGTTGAAATATTGAAGATATTTGACATGTTTGAATGTAAATCCATGAACATACCCATGGAAAGAAATTTGAATCTCTTGGTTGATACTTCATCAAAGTTGGTTGGTGCTACTCTATACAGACATATTATTGGATCATTGATGTATCTGACGAATACCAAGATAGATATATGCTTTACTTTGAAAACCTTGAGTTAGTATTTGGTGGAGCTGAGACGTGTTCACCTTGTAGCTGGAAAGCATGTGATGAGATACCTTAAGGGTACGTTGGATTATGGTCTTTATTATACTAGAGATCATGACTTCAACCTGTATGGTTATAATGATTCAAATTGGGTTGGAAGTGCTTTAGACAGAAAAAACACTTCAGGATTTTGTTTTAGTTTGGGGTCAGCCATGACTTCATGGTAAAGCAGGAAGAAATCCAATATTTCTCTCAACACGACAGAAGCGGAGTACATTGCAGCATGTTCCACCAGTTGTGAATCCATATGGATTAATAAGTTATTGGAAGGTTTGTTCGATCTGGAGATGGAAGCTATCGTGATTCTATGTGATAACCAGAGCTATATAAAGATGACAGAGAACTCTTTGTTCCATGATAAGTCGAAGAACATAGAGATCCAATATCACTACATTCATGATAGGGTGTAGAGGGGAGTTGTAAAGCTACAATATGTTGTCATAGATTAGCAAGTTGCTGATGTGTTGACCAGGCCTATGTCTTGTGTGAAGTTTGAGTACTTTAGAGAGAAGATTGGTGTTGTTCAAAAGGACCTCCCTCGAAAGAGGGGGTGATGTTGATGATACTATGGTATCCTCACCAACAATGGGTAGCTCCGTTAGGATTTATATTCTAGGGGATTGAGCATCCCTGGGCACATCCCAAAGGTTCGATAAGGATAGTCTGTCAGAGTACATGTACATGTATATGCCATTTGTGGTCAGTAGTGGTAGCTCCATTAGGATTTTATATCCTAGGGAATCTTATGATTCCTGGGAAGATCCCAAAGGTCTGGTAAGGATGGTTTGTCAGAGTACCACAAATGTTGTTGATTGATACACCTGCCTCATCCTGTTTCCACATGTTGATGATGTTGGTGTTCCATCTTTGTGTTGTTGATGATGTTGTTGTTGTTTTAGTTTCTTTCTATTGGTGTTGATGTTTTAGCTTCATTCTTATGATGATGATGATGATATTACTCAAACTCCATGATGTAAGAGATGATGATAAAAAATTCTGACGATTTATAGATGTGTCAATCAGTGTTCCAGATGTTGATGATGATGTTGCCCTCTCCTTCTATTGATGATGTTGTATTGGGTCAGGTCAGTAGAATACTCCTCTCGTTAAGGAGGAGTGTTGAAATATTGTAACTTTGAAGAATACTCTAATTATATTTGAGTTATTATTTAATATATCAAATCCCCTTTTACAGATCGATCAAGTCGGGTTTTGTATAAGATCAAATCCCCTTTTGTGGATTGGTCAAACTACATTTGTAGAGTGGTATTTGTAAAGTCATCCCCTAGTAATTATAAAGTGGTTTTAACTAGTTCTAGGAGAAGTCGACCCCACCAAGTGAAGAGACATAACCCTAGTGCCTCCTCAACTTGTATTTATATGTGAGGATGGTGCCTCACTTGAACACACACACTCTCACTCATCTAGTGTGCATATCTTGAAGGCAGTTTCAGTTGCAGGAGGAAGGAGAAGAGAGGGGCATGCTCAGTCTTGGTTTATTCTTGGGGTTTTGGTCTTTGTCTTGGCATTGTATTGACAATCTATTATTGAGGAAGTTTTTGCTAGGTTTTATCCCCCTTGAGGGTTTCCAAAGATAAAATTTTGCACACCTTGTGATTGTGTTTCTTTCAATGATCCTCTTTATGTTGTTGTTTTGGAAATCCATTGAATGCTCATGTAATTTGGAAATAACATATTAACAAAAGTAAAAACTTAACAGGTCTCTCAAACAGGAAGGAAATCTCATATGTCCAAATCCCAAGAAAAGGTTGAGGCCAAAATCCGTAAAGGAATGCAAGAAACCATCTCAAGGGCCCTTAGTGTAGGGAGAGCCCTACCCAATAATCCTAGATGTTAATTCTCTCCTTTAATGTAAGAGGGATTGGGGGCCCTCAAAAAATGATTTCCCTCAAGAGGATGATCCTAAGCCTCAAGCCTGATATAATCATGCTTCAAGAGAAAATGTGTACAGGAGAAAACGTGAGGGATATTGTGGAACCTTGGCTTAGGAATTGGTCGTTCAACATTGTAGATGCCTAAGGAATGTCGGGAGGATTAATCACTAGATGGAGCCCCATCTTGAAGGCCCTTTCTTCTTCTGTTTGGTCTTGAATTTTTGTCAATCTTAAACACAAAGATTTTGATTTTTCTTTCACCATAGTAAACATCTATGGACCTTATTCTGAAAGGGTCCCTTTCTGGGAAGAATTGAAATCTCTAGGTGTCTTTAATGACCCCTTCATAGTGGTAGGTGGATATATGAACTTTACCCTAGCTCTGAGAGAGATATGGGGTTGTAAACCAAGAGAGGATCGGTAGAGAGGGTTTTTTCTCCCTTTATTTGAGAACCTTCACCTGGTGTACTTAGAATTGGTAAAACTCTCCCCTATCTGGTGGAACTTTAGAACGAGTGAGGAAAATGTTACGAAGAGATTATACAGATTTCTGATCTCAGAGGTGTTGTTAGATAAGGGGTTCTATTTTCAATATAAGGTGGAAGAAGGGGGGTTGATGGACCATCACCCAGTTTCGTTTTAGTGGAAATCCAACACTGACGCCCCTCCAGCTCCCTTAAAAATAAGCCATGTATGGCTGGAAGAAGAAGAATACAAAAATATGGTAACCTCCTCTTGGGTTCATCTTTCCCCCTAAATCCTGAACCCCCGATGGTACAATTTGCAACAAATCTAAAGTGAATTACGACTGCCACAAAACAATGGATGCCTAACTGGAAAGCTAAAAAGCAGAAGGATACCTCTGAAGTTGAGCTCAACTCTCATATCTCTTCAAAAGAATAGATTAAGGTCCGCTAAGCTCGACTTAGTTAGAGGAGTTAAAAACGCTGGAGGATCTCCGAAATGATTGGTTAAAGAAAGAATATTTGGAGTGGCAGTTGAAAAGCAAGGATCTATGGTTAAAATTAGGGGATAACAACTCAAAGTATTTCCACCAATTTAGAAACTACAGAAAAAACCTTAACAGAATCTTTGAAATAAAGAATGATGAAGGCAATTCAACCACCTACTTTCGGGAAGAATCCGAAGCGGGAGCTAAATTTTTAAAAATATTTTCGAAGCTCCTGTCGGATGCCCGATTCAGGAAATTATGGAAGTGGTAAAAAAATTACCTACATTCTTCACTAAGGAAATGAATCAATCCCTGGAGGAGTTGGTGTCAGAAGTGGAGTTAAAATAATCCCTCTTTTCCATGCAGAATGGAAAAAATTCTTGGGTCAGACGGTTTTATAGTCAAAATTTTCAGATTCTTCTATGACTTGATAAAGGATGACTTACTCTTGAAAATAAGGGAATCCAAGAGGGTTGGAAAAATTCATAGGTCTCTAAAACTTACCTTCCTTTGTCTCATTCCTTAAAAAAAAAAATGATGTTTCATCTTTTAGAGACTATAGACCCATTTCATGCTACAATGTCATTTACAAGATAACTACCAAGATCATCTCGAGAAGTTTAAAAACTATGCTAAGTGAAGTAATTGGAGAAGAACCATTTGGCTTCTTGCAAAATAGGGAGATCTATGACATGCTATCTATCACCTAGGAAACCCTCCACTCAATAAAAAAGAAGAATATCAAAGCGATTATCCTTAAACTAGATTTTTTTAAAGCCTATGACAGAGTGGAATGGACCTTCGTGCATTTAGTCCTCATACAATTGGGGATGAATTTGATTACAATAAATTGGATCGTGGGATGTATCCAAAGCACATCCTTTTTAGTTCTTATTAACGGGTCCCCCTATATATTCTTTAAGGCTTTGAGAGGCCTACGCCAGGCATGCACTCTCTCTCCTTTCCCATTTCTGATCATTGCAGAAGATCTTAGTAGAATTTCTAGGAAGCCCCCTCGAATGGTTCACTAAGAGGAGTGAAGCTATCTGACTAGGAGATGATTACTCATTTTTTGTTTGTTGACGATATTTTTTGTAGTGTGTATGGATCCCTTAGAGACCTTTCGACCCTAAAAATAGTTCTCAACTTCTATTGCAAAGCCACCAGAATGAGATTCAACTTGGAAAAATCAAGTATAAGTCTTAAAAACTGCTAGGAAGCTTAATCATCATCTTTCCTTAACTTCTTTTTAGATCAAAGAAGGGATCAAGTACTTTTGTTTTTTCCTGAAACTGGATTGTTACAGAAAAGATGATTGGGGGTGGCTTATCAGAAAACTGAAAGCCAGGATCTCTATTAGGGTGAACATACTCCTTTCTAGTGGAAATAGGTTGGTCCTCCTTAAAACCGTTTTGGAAAGTATTTCAATTTACTGGAATTCCATAGCTACTGTACCCAAAGGTATCTTAAACAATATATGCAAGTTGAGCTTTCAATATCTATGGGATGGGTAGAAATTTCCTGGAGGAATACACCTCGTTAAATGGTCTTCAATTTCCTCCCCCAAAGAATTAGGGGGTTGGGGACTAAAAGACATTTTCCCCTTTGAGAAATCCCTATCCGGAAAAAAATTATGGTGTCTCACTGAAGGGAATTCTTTGTCGGTTCGGGTCACGAACTCTAAATATTTTTCTAACATGTCTATTGCGGAGTTGTTTCGTTCTTAAATTAAATCCTCGAAAGGATCCATAGTATGGAAGGCCTGGGTTGCGGCATTCTCGTTAGTGGGTAGATGGACGACCTGACGAGTAAGCAATGGGCACAGTATTTGTTTGGGAGAGGATCCTTAGTTTGGAGCAGTGAACAGTTTTAAACTTTCAGATCCTTTAATCCAGATCCTTAGGGAATGAAACCTTTTTTATTTGAATGATGCCCTTGTTGGGAACCCCCAATTGAGGGGATGCTTGGGTTGGAAAGATGTTGAATCCATTGGTCTTATGGATTATCTAGCTAGGGAATGGGAATATTACATTGGCTTACTTTGTGAAAACTTCATCACGCTAGAAGATGAGACTGAGGAAAGCATGTACATAATAGTATATTTTTTTGTGATAGGAAAGAATGTAAGTTTTTGTTGCTCGCTAAGAGATAACAATACATGTTTTAATTATAGAAGTAAAGTCTGGAAATTTTTTCTCAAAAAGATGTCAAAAAGATGACAATATGTATATTCCTCTTCTTACGACTATAAAAGATTTTTCCTACAGGAAAAAAAAGAAGCAGAGGAAATGAAGAACACAATAAACATTCATTCATGAGTATCCAAAAGCAGTCATTGGTATTAAACATTGCTTGCTATCTTTTTCTTCCCTTGATTATAGTCTATGGCGACTTCCCTATGGTGGTTGATACCATTGCTATCAAAGTGTTCTGAAATCACATTCTACTGAGGGCCTCACTACTTCAATCTCTAACGAGAAACTCTACATTTCAGGCCTGTGATTTTGTGCATATTTTCAGACAAAATAACAAAGATGCAGATTCAGATGCAAGGGAAGGCTCCCTCACGCCTCTTGATAGTTATGAAGCACAATTTTTTTTTATGATTATGTGTTCTTTAATTTTTGGCACATGTGAAGTTTCTACTTCGGTTTGTAGTAACTTGACAACTCAAAATTAGCTAGAAGGTGGTTTACAACCATGGAAATTTAATCAAATTCAATTTACCTTACTACAAATAGTTAACAATATCTACTAATAGAAAACTAATGCAATTATTTTCTATATATGTATCTATTATCCATCCATATGGTGGAATGCCCACTGATCGATGATATTTAAACGACCCAATAAGAAAAAAAATTGCTAAAAATATCCCAACAGATGATCAAGATAATCTATCAATGAAAACAAGAGAATAAGTATCAAAATGAACATCAGAACCATGTGTGAACCATAACACATACTCTTTTGTTCCCCTAAGTCGACAATGGAGTTTAAGTTCAAAAATTGTAGAATTATTTTAAAAACTTAGAGGTCGATGTATATCGAAGTACTCATGGTTATATTGACATATTTACTACTAAATCGTATCAAGTCTTCTTCCAAAGTTAACCACATAAGGGAACAATGCGTTTAGAGGTTAACCCATTAGATCACAGGATGGGAAGTGTGTCTCCACGTTTGTCTATAAGCCCTACTTTAACAATTCACTATTAAAATTAAGAAGCTATATGTGAAACCCTCTATCGACCATTTGGTTGGATTCAAAACATGGAAACTACATATGCATGAATGCATGCATCATAGTCTTTCCATAACATCCTTCCTAAAAAATAAGGAATACATTCAGACCTAATTCCTTTCTTCGACGATAAGAAGGAAAATTATCTAGGATTCTAATTACATTTCCCTCAAAAAATATACACAAGCCCATTTGTAGGAAGTTATATGACCTTTACTTTGTATTTAAAATAGGAGACAAAAGTGAGAGATAGAAACTAGTATCTATATCTCTCTAAATTGGGAATAGAGCATCAACCTATAGTTCGTGAATCAATCCATCTCCCTATTTTTCAATTTGTGGCCAACCCCGTGGGTTAATGTGAATATTTTGTACTCCTATTTGCCTCCCAAATTAACAAACCATGACAGGTACAACGTACATTCCCTTGAACAACCAAACCCTGGATCCCTAGGCTAGAAGTCAATACTTTAGGGCTGAGTTAGCATGCAGCTCTATCAGGTAGGGTCCTGAAAGGAGACTTATCTCTAGCTTACTTAAAATAGATTATGAGTGATTGGTAGGTCACCGTTCTGAGGGAAGAAGTTGAGCGAATTACCTAGATTAATGAAAAATCGAAGACGGAAAGCAGTTGGTCATTATAGATGTAATAAAGGAATTATGTATATAATGAATTATGAATCTATTTATCGTGTCTTACCTACCTTGCAATGTCTTGGAACAGTCGTAAATGTAAGACAATAGGCCTAGGGTGCATAGAAAGTGGCACACATGAAATACAGGACCGTGGACTGGCAAAAGGAGGAGGAGGAGAAAATATTGGATTTTCCACCGTGCATGTTCGACGCTCGAACACAATTAAAAAGTAACTAGCACAGCCACTAACTCGCGGCTGAGAACGCGGAAAGGTATTTGCTGAGAATGCGTGCCCCCAATATAAAACGTTACGTTAAATGGAATGCATGGGTATCAGAAGGCTGGTTCAGAAGCAAAATGTGGGCATTTATTTAGATGTCACGGTTTAATCCTACTTAATCATTTAAATGTGGCAATTACATATCCTTACAATAATTTATTAATGTGATTAGGTAAATGTTAAAAAGTAAACATGTTAAAGGATGCCTTGATAAATGCAAGAAAGTTATGAACAATAAATCTGACCCATTGATTTTGGAAGACGACTAAGAATATACCAGCGTCTTCAATGCATAGCCATCAGATTAGGATTTAAGGTTAAATAAGGTTAAAAGATCATTAATTGTGCCCATTGTCAATAAATGTAGGCCTTTATATACCTCAATTAATTTAATTAAACACAAGTTATAACTCAATCTCTTCTCTGATATTCCCATGTGTCTATCATGGGACAAACCCCGACATTCATAAGTCCTTTATAACCAGTCTCTGGAACCAACGCTTGCGAGCATTACCAGGTTAGCAATGATGGAAATAGGAAGGCCGAGCATGAAAGCTTCTAAAATTGATGAAACTATTCATTGTTCCGTCCTTATATGGTTTTATGTGAGTAGATGGTAAAGGTACGGGTTGGGGATAGGCAAAACAATATATGGTGCATTGACAGCGATTAGAGAAGGCGGGTCCAGAGAATATGAGAGATTTTTCAGGCTTCTTATTGCTAGCAAGGCTCAGTCCACCTGTAATGGAACTAAACATTAAAGCTTTCACTGAGGGGATGTTAATAGCACATACTTTCATTTTTTTTTAGCATACAAAGCGGGCAAAGATAAACAATGGTAATGGGCAATGAGCCTCCTTGTGATTAAGTAAGCTAGTGGACATTTACTATTGTAACTGGGAGAATCGCCAGCTAGACTGCACCATCATTCCATTATGAAATTGTCCTAAGATGGTATCCTTCCATTGGAGGGAGGATCATTTCAGGGAAGTACCCAATTTATGGGGGCCTAAGGATCGATTGAGCTTCTTTCAGGCTATCCTGTTAATGGGGAACCCAACATCCAGGACATGGCATCATTTTGATTTACAGTTTTTTTAAGGTTAGTTTCCAATTTATCAATATGAATTTCTTCTATTTCTATTTTATGGATTTGGCCCTTTTGGTATGTTCTAACTTTCAAAATGATTTTTGTGAAAAAAATAATTTTCTTCGAAAGTTTGTTTTCAAAGTTTATGTGATGTTTTTTTTCAATGTTTTTTTTTCAAAGTTTATGTGATGCCTCAAATCAAGGCATCAAATTCTGTTTGATTATTTGTATTGTTATCTATATATTTAAGTTAGATAATAATGACGAGTTGGGGGTAGCTGGAGGAGGTTGAGATATTCCCTCAACCTCTCGCACATTAAGTGGATCAGTTGGATCTCACTCCAACTATTTATGTACGCATTGTTTCTGAGTTTATGAAGGCAATAATACAAACTGTTCTTTGTGTGTGAATCCTATGCAATGACTGCTGTTCCAATTTCTATTTTGGTATCAGAGCAAGGACCGCCTTGACTCTCTCACGAGAGTGGCCGGAATATGAAATAGATTGGGAGAAAATTCTTTGCATATAAATTAGCTTAGGTGTGTGAGAATTTTGTGTTTACCGTTTGTTTTGTTGAAGAAATCGCTGTGCGCTAGCATTAGTGAAAGCTGGGAGGAGTCATCGTTTGAGACGCTAGGAACAGATAAAGATCTGGAAATTATTGCTGACAGCTGTTACGCTATCGTGGGTGAATCAACACGCGAGTTGCATGAGAGAGGCTGCTGCAGACGATTCGCTGTTGAAGACAATCTACTACGGGAAGGAGGAGCCTGCCGTGTATTGCTGCCGTGATCTGTGGCAATCAAAGGAAGACGTTGCCCATTGAACCACTGCCTTGAGTCCTTTTGATTGTAGATCTGGCAGATCTGTTAAGAGCATCAATGGAAGATGCTGCCCAGGGTTTGTAGATCTGGTAGATCAAGCGTACCTGTCCGGGCATAAAACGTAATTTCATGTGCAACCAATTGTTGACTGATTGAGGAGGTTGCCGAGCAAGAGAATTGCCATGCTGCGGTGTTAAATATGCATATACTCATGATCAAAAGAGCTTGCTGGAGGTGTCTGCGCACTTGTTGGCATGTCAACAAAATATCTTTGTGTGTGTGGGATCGTTGTGGGAGATGTGCAAGAAGTATGATTGTTGGAGGCTGGAGGCTGTGCGGTGAAGGACTCGTTGCATGGACTCGCGCTTGAAGATTGCTGCCAGATTATAGAAGAATCTTTACAGGGCTTTATGGCCAGATCTTCAGTCCTGAAATTCACAGTAAAATGTTTCTAATGTTCTTGAAATTTTGTGTGGTGTTATTATTGTATGTTAGAAATATATTGTAAAAACTTTTGATTCTTGTTGTATTTCGGTGCTCCAAGATCATCAGTTTCGTGTTATCGTTGTATTGTTGAGTGTAAAAATGTCATTTTGTAAGATCGATTACTAAGTGTTTCAGTATCGAGACTATTCTTCGGGGTAGTTTAGAATCTTTGATCCTACAAATGCTTCAAAGATGGTCGGAAGCAGTTTTATTTATGCTGGATGAATTGGTAGCTCGAAGATGATGGAGAGAAAGAGCGTGTCTATGAAGTTCAGAGATGGGTGTAACTGCGTATGAGGATCAGTCAGACAGTTTGTGTTGTAAAGTTTTGTTATGTTATGTAATGTAGTCATTAAGGGGGGCAGTTAGATAATAATGACGAGTTGGGGGTAGCTGGAGGAGGTTGAGATATTCCCTCAACCTCTCCCACATTAAGTGGATCAGTTGGATCTCACTCCAACTATTTATGTACGCATTGTTTCTGAGTTTATGAAGGCAATAATACAAACTGTTCTTTGTGTGTGAATCCTATGCAATGACTGCTGTTCCAATTTCTATTTATTTATACCACTATATATTGTTATGGAATATCCCTTATTGTTTCAAAACACCTTTGGCCCTGCTATGCCTAGATTTTCTTTAAAGGCATCATCAAAATTATATTTAATCTATTTTTCTCTTGCTGACACATTTCCATGTTGCCTAAATTATGTCCTTCCACAGTGTATTTGAAATTCATATATATAGTAATATCAATGTTCAAAAATAACGTAGAGAGTTTCTAAGAAAATGGATTACTCATCGAGAAATGAAAAATAGATATTAGATATGAGGTTTTTTTAATAATTTCTTACAAATAAAGGTTTCTCCTAAATACAATACTTCAACATCAACATTAAGTTACTGATATGATAATATAGTCTAACAGAACATATGTAAAATATCAAAGAGTTGTATACACCCAATTCCATATAATTCATGTAAACTTGAGATATCCATCCTGAGACCTCTAAATGAACATCGAACCCAAATTTAAAAAAAATATGTATAAATGTTTATATTCAATGCACTATTAATATATATAAATATTCATATTCCATACACTATTACATATAAATAAATAAATTTCAATAATTCTTAGAAGCACTTTATTTCTTCGATATTTTGGTTTAGAATTCGTATTTATTAGAAGTAGCATTTAAGAAATACTATATTTCTTTAACATTTTTTTTTTATTAAAAACCCATATTCACTAGAAATTTGGCTACTAATTGAGTTGAATTATTTGTATAATAACAATAATTTTATAATTAAATGTATGTATTATTTTTGTTTTGAGATGAAGACTTGTGTGGATTTGTATTATAAAATAAGTGATTGATGCAGCTACGTGTATTACAGGATATCTGGCAATACCAATAATCATGTTACTATCACTTCACAACTTTTGAGTTGTCTCATCGCTAGGGATCGCAACAACCACATTGGCATCGGCTTACATGACAATGGATATTGTTCAGCATGGCCAAGTCACTAAACAACTTTTGATGTCATGTCTATTTACTTACTTTTCCCATAAATTTCTTTGATTTCTTTATTTACTATCATGTCTTTTGATGCAGTTTTTCTTGGTAGCTACAAACATTCTATTTTCAGTCGACAACCACGGATTGTGCATGTGAATCTCTATCACCTTATTTTGCTTTAGTTTTTTCTAGAACCCTTTTCATAGTTCTTGCACATTATTTCTGTGACGCAACCTCTTTGATAGATAACTCTAGAGACAAACATTAGGCATGTGAACATTATAATCAATGCATCATATATATATGTATATATACTTTAAGTTTGAATTTTTTCTACTGATAATATAGCTTTATGGTTTGAATTTCTAATACTAATAATATTGGGTATCTTGATAAATTTTGGTCTAAGATTTTAACCCATATCCATCAATAGCAGTCTTGCTTAAATTAAGATGAATGTCATATTTGGTTGAGCGACTGGATTTCAGTGTTCAATATTCAATCCACTATGCACCGTAGTATTGTATTGATTTTGAAGAAGACAAATTTATGGCAGACTTCCATCAAGATTGTTGAAAATGTGCCAACTAATTTCCCATGTGGATTGGATCTTAACTCTTGGTATTCTGCAGTTAGCTATCAGTTAAAAATAGAATATGCATGCATGCACACTAAAGTGATCATTTTGTGTAACTTGTTGATCAGTTTGTAATCAACTAGTCTAATTGTTTGTTTGTAATCAATTAGTCTAATTGTGTAGCTGGTTAGTCTAATTGTGTAACTAGTTGATCAATTAAGCTTACTTGGCTGGCTTGACTGGATTAGGTCAAGGGTCAAGGGAATGTTCATGTTAAAATAGACCACTGAGAATTAATTGTAAAGTCTATGGAGTTGAGAAACAAAGGTTCACTTGGGTCGTCTTGGCCGGATTTGGTCAAGGTTTTTTAAATGCAATGTTCGAGGTGGAGCAGTGTGCCCAGGTTAAAAAGGTGGGTTTGTAGAAAGGCTGACGTGTTTAGAGATTTATAGTGAAATGAACATTGAGAAGTCAATCAAGTGTTTGAGAATATATGATAAAGGTAGGTCAATATCCATGGAACTTGGAAATTATTACAAGGAAGTTGGGATCGAAAGGGCATGTTCAATAGTGCCAAGTTGTAGCAATAGTTGTGGGAAAAAGCGACTATGCTATCTGGTAACTTGGTCACCATCGATTGTAGAAGACTAGAAGATTCTGGAAGAGGTATGGACAGGTTATCTAGTGATTACTCAAATGTGAAATTATTTCATTGTGATGCTTATGTTTTTATCAACATTCTAAGTAGGACCCAGATAAAAAAGGTAGATATTTGATACAATGATGATGTTAAGGGATGTAGATTGTGGGATCCTACTACCCACATAATCATAATGGAAAAAAATGCAGTGCTTGATGAATCTCCTTTTATAAAAAAATCAAACATAGTAATAGATGAATGGTTCAAAGCATGACTAGTAACAGAATGGTATTTGGAAGGTATTGATTTCCATGAAAGTTTCTCACTAGTTGTCAAAAGCTTGTTGTTATTCATGTTGTGTTAGCACTAGTTTTGTTACTTGATCTTGAGTTAGTAAAACTAGATGTTAAAATTGTTTTACATGGATTTTTTGGACAAGGATATGTATGTGGAGCAACCAAAAACGTTAGTTCAAGATCACAACAAAAGATTTGTTTGCAAACTCAGGAATCATTGTATGGCCTGAAGCATTCCAGGAAAATGGTACAAGATGCTTGATTCCTTCATGGTGAGCCAAATTTTATAGGAAGTGAGTATAACCATTGTATTTATGGTATATTCATTATCTTGGTGTTATATCTTATGCTTGTAGCAAGAAAAAGCATGTTTTAGATCAACAAGTTGACCCAGTTGGTTAGGATGGTTGATATGAAGGATCTAGGAGCAACGGAAAAAATCTTAGGCATGGAAATACATAGAGACGGGAAATATGATAATCCTTGGTTATCACAACATAAGTATGTGATGAAGATACTTAGGAAATTCGGTATGAATAATGTGAAACTGGTAAAATCCCTTTGGTTTTCCATTGTAAGTTTTCTTAAAGTTTATGTCTTAATTAATTAAGAAGAAAAGGGTTATATGTCTTGAATATTGTATGTTAGTAGGAAGTTTGATGTATGCGATGAAAATGTTCAATATTTCACATGCAGTTGGTGTTGTAAGTGGACACATGAAAAAACTAGGTGAAGAGCATGGAAATGGGTGCTTCAGTATTTTAGAAGCACATAAGCACAAGTGTCACCTACAGTGGTTGCATGCTTTAGTCTATGGTTATGTTGATTCAGAAGACTTGGAAAATGAGACCTACCTTAGGTTATGTTTTGCAAGAATGCAAGGATCTATTGGGTAAGCTTGGACAAGTACAAGATGAGGTGTTTTGTGGTGGTCAAAGCATTGTGCATTTGACTAACAGTCTAGTGTATCAAAATGGGACAATGCATTGTTTTATAAGACATGTTACTGATGGAGGAAAAATGGTCCATACTAGAGAAAATCTTGCAGACATGTTCTCATAACAGTACTATTAGAAAAATTGCGGAGTTGTGATGGTGTTTGGATTCTCTTCGCTTGCAGAAAATGTGATGAATAAATTTGGGCATGATATATCGGGTAATTTTTTTGTCAAGGTGGAGATTGTTGAAAATGTTACAACTAATTTCCCATGGGGATTGGATCTTAACTCCCAATATTTTGCATTTAGCTATCAACTAAAAATAGAATATGCATGCATGCATGCTAAAGTGATCAGTTTGTGTAACTGGTTGATCAATTTGTAATCAGTTAATCTAATCGTCTAATATATGCTATATATCTATGTGTACCCATAGAGGCATGTGGGTAATGAAGTGCATGCAGTGTGTGCAATGAGTGAGAGGATGGTTGTAAGCCTGTGTTTGGTTGTTGTAATTCTCCCTTGATCAATAAGAATATTGATTATCATTGCCTCGTGGTTTTTTCCCTTAGAAGGGTTTCCACGTAAACACTATGTTCAATTGTGTGATTGTGGTGTCATGTTATCTTTGCTATTAAAATCTAGCTATGTTTATGCTTTCGCTTCCTAACAAAGATGTCTTCATGTCGTCTTGTATACATAACATATCGTCCCATCTTTTTCCATGAGCCTGTGACAACACCTTATTAACTACTACTACCTACTACTCGGGCATAATGATTTCCACAAAGGTGATTCTACTTTCCAACAAGTTGAATTGATTTTAAAATATCTTTTTTTTAGAGCATTTTACTAAATAAATAACATCCCTACTTACAAACAAAAAATACTAAATATGAAATAAATAGGAAGTAAATAGAAAATTAATTAGTATTTTTCAAAGCATTTAGGAAGTAAATGAAACTTGATTGCAAACAATAAACAATAACTAGGAATAAAACTTACTTGGAAAGAGTAGAAACTTACTGGGATATCAACCTTGTAGAAATAGTCATTGCAAAGGAACCAATGAACCAATGATGAATTAACCAGTGATGAATCTATGTGTGCTTTGTTGTTTATATGATGATCATGGAACTCAATGGAATTGCAAATATATAAGGAGGAGAAATATGAAACTTACAGATTTGGTAAAGAACTGATGATGGGAGTGGCGGTGGCTGCCCAATATTGCCAAAATTCATCACATATAAAGATCTTCTACCTTGTCAACTTATCCTTCATGTATTGTGTAACTTATGTTTCAGATCTGTTTGGCAACCAGATGTATTATAAATTTAATGATATCAATAAATAAATGCATTATGAGATTCACTAAACTTAAGTTATAGAAGATTTGAAAAAGTGTTTTTTGCCAGGTTCTATTTATTGACCTCAAAAAGAGCGTCAATGAGCATTTAATACACTTAACACACTAAAAACATAGTCTATGTGAATATAATGAAGACATAATCGGATACAAACTTAGGATATGTAAACGTTCACAAAAAAACTTAGGCTAGATGAAGACGATGAAGATATAATCGGGTCCAAACTTAGGATATGAAAACGTTCACAAAAAGAGCTGTGCAATAAGAGGTCAACTTATTAGCCAACACAACGTCTAATAAAAGGAATTAGAATACCATTAAAAATAGCTATTTTACTTCTCCTATGTACAACTTTGTGCAACATAGAAAATATGTATAGTCAAAGGCAAAGTAATTGAAGGTCAACATTGGAACGAACACTATAGTCCTAACCTTCGACAAAGACTAATAAGAGATGTGACTTGGAATGGTGGACACCGACTTTCTTGGTTGCTTCTAGTTGTGTGTTCATGGGGTTGTTGAAAGGTCACAATATGTAAACAATCAAGTCAAATGTATCATTGATGGTTGCTTTTAAAGTGAAATATATATTGCATGTATCATATATTGTATACAAGATACATATTATATATTGTGTGTATATTTTCTAATAAGCCTAAAATTTACTTTGCTAAATTGAATGCTGAATTTAATGACTTATTTTTTTACAATAATTTATCTTTACAAATTGCAAGTTTAAATAAATATAATGTTTAATTATTTTAATAAAAATAATAAAAATCATTAAATTTAATTGTTTTGATATATTTGTATATGTAATAGAAATTTGATAAATAGATATTTTTTATTTGCACCGGTAATAAGATCAAACTTAGAAAATTGAATATCTTTCCAAATATGTAATTTCTAGTATCCACATTGGTTTTTGAGAGTATAGGAAATATGTTTGTAAGTGGAATTCTGTAGTATCTAAATAATGGAATTAGTGTATAAAAAGTATGATTGTTTTATAATTTTTCTAAATCAATAAGTTCAACACACCCCAAAATTTGTATGTTAATAAATGCAACATTTGAAGGTCTTAACATAATGAAAATATATTTTTTTTAGCATGTAGAGGTCAGTGTCTAGTAGTGTCCCATGTAATTTTTTAATTAATGAAATATGTCACATGAAAATAAAATTAAATAAAACACTTCTTTAAAAAAAATTAGATATTTGTAATATGCATAAACAAGTCTATATATGTTTGCAATTTCATCACCTATGGATATTTGTAGCAAATTGCAATGGTTCGTCAAAACAAGACATATTGAAAGATGAAAAAATGTTGATTTTGCTATGTTTTATGCATTCCATACCACCTACTTCGTTACCATGAAGTCTAATGTAGACACATAGGAAGAGACTTGGCACATAAAACATGACTAATGGGTGATATGACCTCTTAAGGGTATCCTTGGCCTTTATGTGGGGATATGGAAACCATTTGGATTTTTTGATCACTTGACACAGGGCTTGAGGCCCTATACATGGTTGAGGGAAGGAGCATGGGCGTAATCCCTAGATGATGCTTCTAGGAATCTAAGGATAATAAATACTTCTCCTTGAACCACCACACATGACCTCCCAAAGGGGTCCTTGGTGACCAAGCGGGGATATGGGAACACTTTGCATGTTTTTATCAATGGGTATCTTAAGGGAGGACAACCAAGGTCGAGGAACTAAACATGGCTTCTAGTCACCCAATAATAGTATTGATACTATAGGACCCCCTGCATGGCCCATCATCCTTACTAGGAACCATTATGACCTAAGTCCCTAGTTTCTACACCTAAACAATCCCATCAATGGTTCACAAATTGTCAAAGCTATTCACATGTACCATTTATCAATAAAGAATTCCCTTTATAGGGCCTCTGTGGTATTTTATGAACTTGTGCATGTTTAATGAAATATAAAACAATTTTTTTGGGCTTGAGCCATTGCTTTTTGGCATTAAAAAAATGATTGGGCCATGAGACTCATCAATTCTACACTAAATGTCAAAAGTATCTCACTTGAAAGACAAACATTCCTTTTATAGGTCCTTTGTGATGATTTAGGCCTATGTGCATGGCCCATGAGCCCTAAGAGTAAATGTTATGGACTAATTCATTAATTTTTAGCATTTGACCATGCTGTAAGAAATAACACTCATCCATGCTTTGAAAAATGACAAAATTATTCCCATATCCCACACATATGAAAAAGATTACCTCTACAATGTCTCTCTCGTGGTTTTTGGCCCCATACCTGGCCCATAGAAAGTGTATTTATATACTAATAATAAACCACAAATTATCTCTACAAGGGACCTATGATGATTTGAGGTCCTATGTAGGGTCCACATGACCTAAAAGCAACGCTTAGTCAAGATGTCCCTATTTTTCATCCTTGAACCATAGGTTGGGACATAAGATCCATCCATGGTGTGACGGATTTTGAAATCATGCTTGTATCCCACTAATAGGAGAAGGATTACCTCTATAAGGTCTATGCCATTGTATTAGACCCATACATGGACCATTGGATATACAAAAACTTATTAGGGACAATGTCGTTGGTTTATGCTAGACAAACCATGAAAATCATTCACATATCCTATTTGTAGGGTAAATGTTCCTTATATTAGGATTTTGTGATAATTTACTTCCACATTCATAGTTTATGAGTTTTAGAAGTGAATACGAGGGCACAGGTCTATGGTTATTGTCCCTAAAGTAGTCAAATTTTCACCTCAAACTACAGATTTTTCCATGAACACTAGTTATTAATAATACCTATTCATTTCTCTATGCTAAAAACGTGCACATGTTATTTATAAAATGGTTTTCTTATGCATTATGTTTCAATGAAAACAAAAGTGAAAGACATTACCAATATCATTTATTTCTCTATGCTAAAAATGTGCACATGTTATTAGTTCCTGTCGAAGGCATAGAGGGACTATAGGGATCAATAATTCATTGACTTCATATTAGTTTTTCCTTTTACCACAAATATTTGCATAATATCTATTGTTGGAACTAGGGAACTAAAAACATTGAATTTTATATAATAAAAAGTACCATCTATGTCTTGCTCTGATTGGATAACAGATTGGAGGTCTTATTGCCAGCTTCGCTATTCTAAATGTTTTATATGTTAGCATATCCAAAGTTTTTGATCATATAAAATATTTCTGAATCATATATTTTCTTATGCATTGCTCAAAGGTGGATTAATTCTAGCATTAGTTCAAATGTTTGTCTTAGCATTTTCTGTTAGTTAAATTTATCCCAAGTTTTGTTAATTATAAATAGTTTTATGTTTGTTGCACTAATGTTGTTATTATTATTATTATTTTTTATTATTATTAAGTACATAAATAGACCTTCCACACGCATTCTTTCTTAAATGTTTACACACCACGAGGCCCTTGGACAATTCTTTCTTAAATGTTTACCTAACAGGCCTCACAACCTTAAATATTTACTTAACAGACTACAATCTTGTCTGTAGTGAATTTGGGCAGTTCGGGTATAGTGAAGCTTTTGAGTTCTAGTGGTTTGGGGTCGAATTGCAAATGACGGAAGTGTTGTCTGCAAAATGTGTATCACGGAATTGTTGGGTGCAAGATGTATATCACGGAACAAGTTGGACATGAGAAATAAAAAATAAAAATAAATATGAATAATTAATTGAATAAAATTTAACAAAACATTATCACATATTAATAATAAATACTATATTTAATATTAATATTATAGGATAGATATCATTAATTTTAATTTATAATTTATTTATTAATATTAATATAAAATAGTATATACAAGTGTATATCCATTTTAACTCTAGAGTCAAGAAGGTTCAATTTCTACGTAAAAACTTTTATTATCATAAACAAAATCAAAATTTCAAAATTCCAAATTTACATTCAAGTGTTGGGTGCAAGATGTACATCATTGAACAATATTATAATATTCTATAAATTACTAAATCTCATGTTGATGTAGGTCGTACTCATGATACATAAGCATGACTATAAGTGTGAACCAGCAAGTCCGCTAACCCGCTCACCTTGTCACATCTATGTTATTCTACTATATTTTTATAACTATATGAGGGAATTGTTGGGTGCAAAATGTATATGACGGAAGTGTTCGGTGCAAGATGTATATTACGGAACAAGCAGGACATAAAAAATGAAAAATAAAAATAAATATGAATAATTAATTGAATAAAATTTAACAAAACATTTTCACAATATTATTAATGAATATTATATTTAATATTAATATTATAGAATAGATACCATTAATTTTAGTTTATCGTTTATTTATTAATATTAATATAAAATAATATATGCAAGTATATATCAATTTTAACTCTAGAGTCAAGAAGGATCAATTTCTAGGTACAAACCTTTATTACCATAAACAAAATCAAAACTCCAAAATTCCAAATTTACATTCAAAAACATTAAAAATAACATTGAATAAAATTTAAATAATTGCCCCCGGATGGGGTGATAGTGCATGCTATGTGGCGATCGACGGAGGTGGGCAATAGCCAACAGGACACGAGGGCACGTGAAGGGCCCGTGCCACTCTCCTCCTAATTTATTAAACCTGCAACTCGACGCATCTGAGCATTAATGCAAGCTTTAATTCAAGCATCCCTCCCCTCCAGTTTTTTTGTTATGACTGGGATGGCAGTGTTGCGTTTTTGTTATTGTCTACCTCCCGCAGAGCTTGCTCTGCTTTGGCAATGGTGTGATTCTGTTATAAGTGTTTCCGAGCCCGAGCTCAGCCTTGATTATTCCTTAACTCTTCGTCCTCGCTCTGTGCTCGAGATTGTCTCTGTTCGCAGTGTGGGCTGGACCATAACTCATCCAAGGGGAAGACCACAATGGGGCTCGGCCTGGAAGCCTCGACGCCCCTCCGTCTCCCCTTCCGATTCACCCTCCATTACCTCCTCCTCCAAGCGCCACCCTGGACATCCTTCAGCCTATTCTCATGGTCGGTTAAATTCGCACTCTACTAGCAGAGCCTTGGTGCCCAAAATTTCTAGCCCCCCCCGGCATCATGCCCGCAGTCCCTCCGGCTCGACTTCCAACCCAGACTCCCACTCTCAGCATGCTTCTCGCGGGGCTGGGCCTCTTCCCCACATCCCCTTCACCAATATCCAGCTGTGGGATAGCATGACGACCCTCTATGATCTTGTTTTTGATATTCGCCAGGAAGTGGAGGATCTCAACTTTCAGCTACAGGAAACCGGAGCCAAGGTGGACCTTTTTCTTCAGACTCTCTCCTCTCTGAAGAGCTCACTTATCTCTAGCTCGGATGAGGATGCTCCAATGGAGGAGCCAGTCGAGGATAAGGACGAAGAAATAGATATTGTGCCAGATGTAGCATCACGAGCAACTCCGGGGGCAGTGACAGATGCCAATCGAGAAAGCGCAAGCGAGGCCATGGACGAAGTGGAACAGGAGTGCAGCGGGGCGGCTCAGCCAGGTGTCTAGATATTTTAGTTTTGTTTTATCGTATCACAGATGGTTATTAGCTTTCTGAGACTTAACCTTTCTCACCAGTATATGGGTGATATCATTGTAATTTCTGTTTCAAACGATAGTCAATAGTTCTGTTAAGTTTTCACACTACTTGGGTACAAGGACTGGTTTCCCCTCTGTTGGGGCAGTCTTGTCCCTCAACTTGGATATCTCTGTACTATGTCATAATACTCT